>PVIR01003069.1:47226-93615 GCA_004026965.1 Petromus typicus | reverse complement strand
TTTTTTTTTTTTTTGAGACAGGGTCTTGCTTTGTGGTTCAGGCTGGCCCTGAGCTCAGCCTCAAACTCACATCATAGCAATCCTTCTGCCTCTGCCTCCCAAGTCCAGGGATTACAGGCATGAGCCACCATGCCTGGCACTGTGATATGTGGTACTGATTGCTACTGGGCGTGAGTCTCCATGCCCAGTATTGTAGGTGGTTTCTGGGGAATTGAACCCAGGCCTTGTGCTTTCTAGAGAGACTCCGGAACTACTGAGCTAACTGCCTGGCCCTTCTCTGTGTTTTTATCACCAAAAGCTGTATAGGAGAGAACCAGAAACTCTGAGGGCCAGGGGCTTAGAAAGATACAACTTCACCTTGTCCATTAAGAGCTCAGAAATAGGGGCCGGGGAGTTAGCTCAGTGGTTCCGGCGCCTGTCTTGCAAGCGCAAGGACCCGGGTTCGATTCCCCGTAACCACATAACAATACTGGGTGTGGAGACCCACACCCAGCAGCAACCAGTACCACATACCACAGTGCCGGGCATGGTGGCTCACGCCTGTAATCCCAGCACTCGGGAGGCAGAGGCAGGAGGATTGTGATGTGAGTTTGAGGCTGAGCTGAGGGCCAGCCTGAACCACAAAGCGAGACCCTGTCTCAAAAGAAAAAAAAAAAAAAGAGCTCAGAAATACTAAGGATATTCTTATTGTTGTTACTATTCATATATCAACAGTGTGTCTTTGATCCCAAGAGCCCAAGTCCTGAAACCATGATCCACACTCCCATGAGTCCGAATTGCATCTCTACTGTGATCTGTTTTGATGAGCTTTTTATTTAAAATATCTTTGAAATTCTCAGAAGGAAAGATCACAGCAAAGTTCTTTCAAGAACATTGTCCCCTCAAGTAACATTTGTATTAACTACTCAGAAGTGCACCAGGAGATTTTGCAAACCTAAAGAGTAGAAAAGACACTTATTTTTAATCCAATTTAGATTTCCATTACTGTAATCTCAGGTAATAAACATAAATCTGATTTTTTCTTTCTTGGTTTTAAGTACTTGTTTTACCTCCCAAAAGTTTTGGAGGTTTTAGTCCACATTTGGCTTGTTCAGTTGCTTTGCGCTGATGGCAGTACATTATGGTAGGAGTGCATGGTGGAGCAGATGTGTATTTCTCATGAACAAATGGAGCACAGAGTACTCCCCAGGTAATTTCTGGAAGCTAGCATTACCTTGATTCCAAAAATAAAAAAGACTCAGCCAGCAAAAGAACTACAAATCAAATTCTCTAATAAGCATAAACACAAAAATCATCAGTAAGATACTGATGAACACAGTGCAATAAATCAAGAAGATTATACACCATGATCAAGCAGGCCTCATTCTAACAGCCAAGGATAGTTTAACATGTGCATATCAGTGAAAATAATATATTACACAAACAAAATCAAGGAGAAAAATCACCTTACTGATGCAATGGCTACATAAAAAATCCTTGATAAAATCCAACATTCATTTATGATGAAAAAAATACCCTGGAAAAAATAAATATAGAAGGACCTTATGTCAAACTGATAAAAGCTACTTTTGACAAACCTGCTGATAAAATCATACCAAATAGGGAGAAAAATGAAAAAAGTTTCACTCTAAACTCACGAACAAGACAAGGATATCCACTAACAGCAGTCCTGTAATATATACATGAGACATTAACCAGAGCAATCAGGCAGGAGAGATAGAAAAAGAAGTCGAATTATCATTATCTGAACATGATATGCTGCTCTAAGTAGAAGACTTAAAAAATCCACCAAAAGACCCTTGGAATTAATAATCAAATTCAGTAGTGCAGTAAGGTGCAAAAAGCAATACACAAAAATAAATACTGTTCCTATACACCAATAATGAATTCACCGTGAAGGAAAGTCACAGTTACATCAAGAAAAATTAAATACTTTGGAATTAACCAAGGAATTAACCAAACTGTACAATGAAAAATATATTACTGTGAAAAAAGGAAATTTAAAAGTACACCAGAAAAGGAAAGCTACTCCCTGTTTCTAGAGAGGCATAAGCAGTATGTATGGTCAAGATACTTACACTTCCCCAAAATTGATATGCATATTTATGCAATCTTAACCAAAAAACCACTTTCAAAATACTAAAGAAAATGCTTCTCAAATTCATAACATTATAGGGAAAGCTCTGTCCCCATTTTCTCATGCTAAAATCTGACATATTTCACTTTGGGGTTAAATTGTTGTTTTATGGATAAAACTTTGGGGACTGCTCACTTATTCCTACCTTTTTTAAAACTTTGCACCTAAGCGCGCCTGCTGTCGTCAATTTTTGCAAGAAAAACAAATAATGAAGGACACAGAAATGTACAACATTAATTGACAATATTCACCCACAAAATCAAATGTACATGGGTGGAAGAGATCTGTCCACTTGTGAGAGATCAGAAGAATCAGAAGCCCAAGGCAATGTCCCATACAAATCTACATCAGAAGCCTGAGGAGTCTGTACTGGAAGACTGAAGGGTTTGTGCCCAAAAGCCCCAGCCTGATGCTGAAAACTAAAGTCTGCACCCGTGGGTTGAAAAACCAGTCAGAAAGTTGAAGAATCTGTGTCAACAGCCAAGAAGTGATGTCCAAGGTGAAGGCGCCAACCAGAGCTCCTCCAAAGAGAACAGGAGACATTCTTGGCAAAGAAGACTGGAGCTCATCCAAAGAGGACAGCTGAAGTCCCTCCAAAGAAAAGTAGCCAGGATTGAGCTCTTCTAAGGAAGATCTGCTGCAATCCCTGTTCTCCTTTTATATAATTTCAGCAAGTGTGGTGACTCAAGTCCACTGGGCATGCTCACTCAGTTTGACAGTCAGTTAACTTCCACAATCCTTGTGACCATTGCTCAGTACATTTATAAACAGCATGGTAGAGCACACCTGTAATCCCTACACCCTGAGAGGGTGAGGCCCAACCTGGGCAACTTAAAGGCTTAGCAATGTCCCAACTCAAAATGAAATAAACAGGCCACAGATGTGTAAATATAGTATCTTTTCTCTGAAAATAAAGTTGTAAATGAGTTGTAGTATGTATAGTTGATATTGTGAAATAGAAAATATTTAAAAGGAAAGAGGGTGCAGGTATAAATAATGAGAGGAAAAAGAATGATAGTAATAAAGAAAAAAGGAAACAAAGATTATGTATATAGAGGTGGGAGGTTGCAGGGCAGGGGGAAAAGGAAAAAATGAGAATCAAGTCATATATTCTGGTACAAACTCTCAGTGTTGAATGCAATGATGATGTGTATTCATAATGTACCAATAAAAATTTAATTTTTAAAAAAATGTTTTATAAAAGTAGTTAGTGATAATGCTCAGTAAAGACCCATGATTTGCCCTCCAGTACTGGAAACACACACACACATGCACACACACCCCAAAAACAAAACATCACTCTGTTAATAGTCACTCACACAAAGAAAGGACAAATATTTTGGGAGAAACAGAAATCTTGAACAAGTTTAACTGTAGTCTAGGGTTAAATGTTATGTCTTTGCTGATACAGAAAAATAAACTTGTCTGGAGTGTATGAACCTAACTTCAAATCTCATAGTTTTAACTAAATTATACAATAAATGTTTGAGGTGTTTAACAGTAGGATATGTCAACCTACGCAAATTCTGCTACCCAGTTTAAATCCTGCATTTTGTCCCACAGAGTCAATACATCCTGTATCAGAGCACTGTTATTTTCAATAACTGAGTTATTTTCAATAGGCAAACTTAGATGCTCATAATTCATGGGCTATCTGCTTTTTTATTATCTTCCTGACATAGTACAGAGTCACTAAGCTTCATACAAAGATAAATGCATATATGAGACTTGCAATTATTCCTCCATCTACCAGCATTTTATTTATGCTGGTATACCAGAGAACAGTATAATTCATATCTGTCAGATGTTGCCCAGAGTCATTTTAAACCCATGAGGTAGATAAAAACAGAAGGATACCAAGATTTGTTACCAAGACCCTGTCTGGTTCACAGAAGTCATTGCCCTTCTTAGTGGATATAGAGCTGCAAACATTAAGAATAATGAGCAATAAAAAAGGTCAGATTCCAAAGCTGCTCCCTTTGGTATCTGTTTGAGCAGTTTAATAAACTGCTCACAGTGAAAGAATACACAGGACTTTCTTTCAGGTTGTGGAAGATTTAAGGAATGGAAAATGCTATTTAAAAGACAGAAAATCTTAGCAAATTAGTACTGTGTCCTCCAGGAACACTTGGCGTCTGTGCGGGTCTTCTTCCTGCCTCACTCATCAACTCTACTAGAATTTCCCAGACAATTGAATTCAGTCCCAGACAACTGGAGAGATAGTCATTCCTCAGAGCCAGTAGTTAGAGGCTGTGTTTAACAGTGCTTACAAACAGCCAGGGTTGCCAGGGTAAAATGTCAGGAAGGAGAGTGTTTATTTCTTTTTAACCTCTATTACTGGGGCTAAATTGTTTTCCCTTCCCTTTCCCACCACCTTCTCTTGTCTGTACTTTTATGGGGTCTTCTCTTTGCTGGAAATGCCTGTCTCTTTCCCCATACTCCCAAAGATTCTTGGATCTCTCAATCTGATTTGCATCCTTAATTTCTGGGTTCTCATCACAACCTATTTTTTTTTATCACACTGTAGGGTAGCCACTGATTATCTGAGTGGTCTCCACCAAAATACTGCAGCCCCCTTGAGGGCAGTGGTCCTGTGATGTTAGACCTTTCTGCCTGAACTTATGCAGTGGCCAGAGCAGGCGTTCTGGAGAAAGGAAGAGCAAAGCAGAAGCCATTTTAGGAAGACATCATGTAGGTTTAAAGTTTGTTTGTTGTTTTAATCCTTTCAACAAAGATGTGCCAAAGGGCAGTAAATGTCAGTTCTCTTAGCAAAGCAGTTTGGTCTGTGCCACATCCACATTTACAACTCATGCCAGTGTCACAACGGCATCAAAGGGGTCTTCTTTCCTCCATGTCCCATTGGCAAACATTAAATTAAAAGCCAGATGCAAACACCTCAGAGGAACTGGATAGCTGCAACCCATTTGTTTTGATGTTTGAAAAGATGTAGCATGTACCTGTGAGGCAGCTGTCATTTTCCACAGCTGAAAACATAATTATATTCCTGAATAGTAGATCAGTAATGCTGGGATAAAGGAAGAGGAGATAAAAATGTTCCTTTATACTCTCCTCATCCAGTCTAATAATCCAAAGTACTATTAAGATACGGGCAGAGAAGAGATTTCGAGGCTTTTACAGTCATTGTGGTCCAATTATGGAGAAGAAAAGAGATAGGGAGGAGGTCTCTTGATAATGATCTGGTTTCAGTCTCCATTCTTGTGATGAAAGAGCCATGAATAATGGCATGAAACTTTATACTTAAAAATTAAATATGACCATCAAATAAGGCCAATTAGAAGTGAATTTTATGCAGTTTTGAAGCATTCTCCCAACCTCGAGAGGCCAAACCTGCAGATGGGCAAGCAAAACAGGAATGTACCCAGTGATTTCAGTCATATAAATGACGAGGGTGGCACATTTGGATTAATAAGGTGGGAAGTTTTATCAGCTCTTAAGTGAGCAGGTTGAACAAGATTATCGTTAAAGAGTTCTTTCAGTTAGAAAAATTATAGAATGCTAGGATTCTAAATCATCCATGCTATTCCGCAGGAAATGAAAGCCCTTATGCTTAACATGTATATGTGGCCTTCTGAGAAGTTTTCACATCTTTTCCCAAATGCAGTCATCTCTTAAGTTTGACTTGATAAAGAGAGTCAGGGTTTTCATTAATGCTATGTAGATGCAACCTAGCCATTCACTGATTTACCCCGTGAAACGGTCATTGACTTTTACAATTCATTAAACATGGTGGTGGTACACCCCTGAAAGCCCGTCACTCAAGAGGCTGGGGCAGGAGGAGTGCTGAGAATTTGAGGACAATCTAGGCTACGTAATGAGTTCAAGGCTGGCCTAGAGTACATAGCAAAAATAAATTAAATTAATAAAGGAATAAATTAGATAAAATTATTAAGCACTGTCCAGTGGTATTAAGAGATTTGGGGGGGGAAGCGAATGCGATTTAGACATGAATTTTTGTGGCACACAGTCTAACCAGATATATATCAAAATGAATGTGTATAAGATATACATTCATACACAGAAATTTTGGGTATAAAGTGAAATAACAAAGAAAAGAGAGTTCAGTAAGTGAAAAGTGCGAGTTCAAATGTTTTCAGACAGGATTACCAAGGAAGGCCCGAGAGGTTAACATATTTACTAAGATCTGGATCATGAAAAGGAGCCTATCACAGAGTGGAGAAAGCGTGCTCCAGGCAGGAAGAATGGCGTAAATGAAGGCTTTCAGAAGGAGAAGGGCAGGGTGTTGAAGTCCTTGACAGAAGGCCGGGGTGCTGGAGCAGGATGAGTAGTAGGGGAGGTGAGGGTGGATAGGATAACAGGGGCCACTGGGGCCATCTCAAAATACAGCATGTGAATTTTATCCTGAGCGTATTGGTAAAACAGAAACACATTTGACATAGTGAGTGTATCTCACATGTTTGTTTGGCTTCTCTTTGGAGGATGGATTGTGACAATCAGGAGAGGAAGCCGGAGGGCATTAGGAGTCATTATACTTGTCCAGATGAGGGATGACAGCATGGTGGCTTCAGAAAAGAACAGATAGGTCTGGGATGCAGGTTAGAGGTATATCCAGCAGAATCTCTTAGGGCTTTGAGGTGGAAACTGGTGAGGAGGAGGAATTCCAACTGAGCTCTAGGTTACTCTCTGGAGCAGCTCTGATTGTTGTACTTTCTTTTTCAAGACAAGAATGACTGAACAGAAATAGGATGAAGAGCATCCAGGTTTGATTTGGATGACACCAACTCTGAGCTGCCTTTGAGACATCCCTGTGGACCTTCCCCCAACCCCAGCAAAGGGGATGTATTGGTCCAGGAAGCAGCTCATGACAGAAGTCAGATGTAAAGATGAACTTTGCAAATTTTCGGCAAGGAAACACTGAAAGCCATAGGATAAAGGTGTAAAGAAATTTATAAGGCAGGTGGTTTGGTGTTTTTTTAGGGAATTTGATAAATCAAGACCCTAAGGCTACCTCTTTTCTTTTAATTTGTTAATCATATTAAAATGCACATAGCATAAAATTTATCATTTAATATTTTTGGAGGAATATCTGAGAAAAAATTTTAACATGCCCTTATTACTTTATATATAAAAATATTTGTTTTCCTTTTTAATTGTAGTAAATACATATAAAATTTACTGTCTTAATCATTTTTTTCTTACAGTTTTTTGAGACAGGGTCTTTCTTTGTGGTCCAGACTGGCTTTGAATTCAGTATGTAGCCCATACTGGCCTTGAATAGATGGTGAGGCTCCTGTCTCAGCCTCCTGAGGACTGAGATTAGTTTGAAAGTATGTGCCAGCACACCCAGCACTGCATTAATCATTCTTAAGTATACAATTAAGTGGCATTATATATGACTATAATGTTGTGCACCCATCTAGCTTCAAAACTCCTTTCATCTTGCAAAACTGAAACTCTAAATCCAGAGCACACTCTCTCTCACTTTCTTCCTTCTAATTCCTATACCTTACCAAGTACCATTCTACTTTGTCTCTGTAATTTTCACTACTGCAAATAAGTCATATAAGTGGTTTTATATAATCTTTGTCATCTTGTGACTGGCTTACTTCATTTAGTGTAATGTTCTGGTTTCATTCATATGGTAGCATGTCTCAAAGTTCCTTTCTTTTTAACATTAAGAAGCTCCTGTATGTAGATATCACATGTTGCTCACAACAGTGGACACTAGGCTGTTCCCACATTGATTGTTTGTATGTAATTCATCCCTCCTCATTTTTAACTTTTTGAATTGCACACTTCAATTAGTTTGAGAGGAGATGTTTACTAAACACTTGCTCTGTGAAGCATTGTGATATATGCAAACCATAAAATGATCTTGAAATTATTGTTTTTTAACATTATGGTTTTATCTTCTATAGCATGTCAAAGCTTCATCCAAGCTGTTTTGCTTTGCTTTTTATTTGTGTTTATCAGAATCACTACACTGTGGAACTGAATAAGAATAAATACTCAAGTCATCTTTTTTGCATGAAAATCAAGTTCTACTTCCTTTCATGTGCTTTTATAAAATGAATAAAATAATATAAACACATTTTAAAAATATACACATGTGTACTATGCATCACATTGAAAGTGATTCATTTATATTTTGATTCCCTTTTTATAGGAAGAGAAGGTGGACAGAATGTGTATAAAAAGCAAATTTTCTCTGAGAGAAATAATTGTATTACCCACAAATAAAATTTACTGCAAAATTATACGTGAGAAATTGTCAGGAAAGTGTTCGCAATTGAAACTTCACTGTAGGCATCTATTAGGAAGGAATTTTCTAATACAATAACCACAGAAAAGCAATAAGTGTTTCTAATAAGCAATGTCACAAGTTGCCACAAGCCACATTTTGTTTCATGTATGCAAATTCAGGATCGGTTTTCAAAAGCAGAGAATATTTCAGGACAGATAAATTGCTGTTTTAAACAATTTAATGCATAAGGAGTTGATTTGTGAGAGGAGTATGTAAACACTGATATAAATAGGCATAAAAATGTGTTAATTACACTAACTCTGGAGAATGTTACTGTCATTTCTCCTCTTTCTTAGGAATTGATATTTGAAGGTCTTTTGCTGAGACACTGTTTTGTACTGTAAAATTCATATTCATTCCTTACTGGAAATCTGAGCAGTTTATGAGAGTGTTTGTATGACAATGACTATTTTCTATGTTCAAAGTTCATTTCACAGAATCTGTCTCCCAGTCGGCCACAAGTCATAATCTAGACATGAAAACAAGCTCTTCATTTTACTTATTGATGACATACAAGTATTTTTCCACACGGTTATACATCCTTTTGCTAGCTTTTCCTAAATATTTACTCCTAGACTGGCTGATTGGAAAAAATAATGTTCTGCTCATCTCCTTTTGGGATTTCCATACCCTTCAAGTCAAAGCTGATAAACTGTATTGTATTGATCTTTGATTTTCTTTACCCTCAGAGATTCAAGGAGAAGGCATGGAACCTTGCTAAGCAGTCACAGTAAAAATCATTTCAAAGGGGACACCAGGGTAGGGAATGATCTACCATAATTAATACTGATATTGTTGATCATTTGAATGAGAAAATTAACTTTTTAGTGATGAAGTGTCATTAGTATGTAGTTTGGGGCTTACAATAAATGGAACCCAGAAAAAGTTTGAGATGCTTTTAGAAGAAGCTAGATGGTATAGAACTACACTGGGCCTGATTAAGCTCAGTGGTTCCAGTGCCTATCTTACTAGAACAAGAACCTGGGTTCGATACCCTGGTAACCACATACAATACTGGGTGTGGAGACTCACGCCCAGCAGCAATCTGTACCACATACCACAATGCCAGGCTTGGTAGCTCATGCCTGTAATCCCAGTACTCGAAAGGTAGAGGCAGGAGGATTGCTGGGATGTGAATTTGAGGCTGAGCTCAGGGCCAGCCTGAACTACAAAGTGAGACCCTGTCTCAAAAACACCTAAAAAAGAACTACACTGGGCCTAAGGAGAAACTCAACTCCATGAATTACTTTTGTTCCCCAAAAGCAAATCACAGGTAGTTCAGACTCAGATCAACTAGTCTCATGAGGTGATTAGTATATCACTGTGCTGCTAGAAACCCCTCAGTCTTACAATTGTAGTGCAATTAATGTTTTTGCACAGCAATTGAAAATGTATATGGGGTACAGTATAGTATTGGCAAATATGTGTAAACTGTATAAGAGACTAATGATAACACAGCTGTGAGTTAGCCACCTTATATTTTGACTTGTTTCCCATCCCACCAAGTTTACGTAACTAGATCAGGAAAGTTATATATCTTGCAATCACAGATTCTGTTTAGAATATCCTGAGTAGATACAGTTTCCACTAAAATTCCCAATGAGTTATTTTACTGGTTTGGGCAGTCTTTTTTTGAACCTCTTTACAATTCTAGCGTTTCTTCCTATTCTGATTAATTTATTAAATGTCCCATCAACACCGAAAGTATCATATACCTAGTACATAGGAAGATTTCACTAAATGGGGAGTAAATGCAAACCTTAGATTCCATGGATGGGCAAGGTTTCTGTGTTTACTTCTAATACTAGTCTTCTACTTACATAAATTGTCTTCTGTGTAGATGTGTAAAACAAACTGGCCTCTGAAGACACTTAGCCAACATTCTCAAAAGACTTCATTCAAAGCCTAATCCTCAGCTGAATCAACCTTATCTTCTCCCTGGTTATCTTAAATCACTTCCTCTTTATTTGAACATTCTCTCTTTTCTCTTTCTTCTCCTTTTGCCACTTGGGTGAACTGGTAAGATATGTATGAGTGAATAATAAGTACATGTCTTTTCTTACTTGATAGAATGTTGCCAATGCCATTTGACCATTCTTGAGAGGTTGTAATGGGCAGGTACTCTATGTAGAATGAGTACTTGTGGGCCCAAGATCATGAATTAATGAAGAATCATGTGCTAAAGGTCATCAGTAAAATAGAGTATTAGTTTCACTCACAAGTTCAGAAGTCACACCAATATTTGTTCATTTTTATTAAATAATTTTCAAGTGTTTGAGAAAATTATAGAAGAGAGATTTCCTAGAAGTTAGAACAGAGAAACAGAAGAGAGATTTCCTAGAAGTTAGAACAGAGAAACACCCTTAAATATGTGTGTGTGTGTGTGTGTGTGTGTGTGTGTGTGTGTGTATATATATATATATATATATATATATATATACAGTTGTCAACACTCAAAAATTGATAGCCTTTGTATACATGAACAATAGACTCACTGAGAGAAATTATGGAATCAATTTCTTTCACAATAGCATTTGGAAAAATGAAATATCTAGGAATTAATCTAACAAAGGAGGTGAAAGAACTCTACTCTGAAAACTACAGCACTCTCAAAAGGGAGATTGAAGAGGATATTAGTAAATGGAAAGACATTCCTTGCTACTGGGTGGGGAGAACCAATATTTTAAAACTGCTATAAAGATCTGAAGAAATTCCAACTGAAATCTCAACAGTATATTTCACAGAGCTAAAGAAAATAATCCCAAAATTCATCTAGAAACATAGGAGACCTAAAATAGTAAAAGCAATTCTAGGCAACAAGGACATAGCAAGGGGTATCACAATATCCAAATTGAAAGTATAATGCAAAGCCACTGTGATAAAAACAGTATGGTAGTAGATGAATGGATAAATAAATAGATTGACACTGAGATCAAATCGAGAATAAAGAATTCATCCAGGTCAACAAGAAAGTCAGGCAGTTTAATTGAAAATTAAGGAAAAGACTTGAATTAGATACATTAAGAAGAGATTGTCCAATGAGAGTGAATGTATGGCAATGTGTTTAAATTCATTTGTAATCATGGAAATGTAACTTAAAACTATAATAAATTACCATTGGACATATACCAGCATAGTTTAAAAGAAAAAAGCAGAGCCAGGGATTTAGCGCAGTGGTTCTGGCACCTGCCTTGTAAATGCATGGACCCAGGTTTGATCCCCGGTAACTACATACAACAACGCTGGGCATGGAGAGTCATGCCCACCAGCAATCAGTACCACACACCACAGAGCCAGGTGTGGTGACTCATGCCTATAATCCCAGCACTTTGGAGGCAGAGGCAGGAGGATTGTAAAGGGGTTCAAGGTTGAGCTCAGGGCCAGCCTCAACCTCAAAAACAAGACCCTGTCTAAAAAAAAAAAGCAGTTCCAGGTGTTAGCATGAATGTGGGTAACAGGCTGTCACGCTCCATAATTGGAAGTATAAATTAATGCATTATTTGAAAACCTCCTCTCATTATCTAAAATCTGAATATAAGTATGTCCTATGACCAACATGATTGCATATAGTGGTTCCCAAAAACTTACACAAGAATAATTAAAATAGTGATATTATGACTCCAAACTAGAAATGGACCAAATACTCTCAAATATCAAATGGATAAATATATACATTGGCAAACTAAATAGCAGTAAAAACTGAACTCCTGATACTTTTTATGAATACACCTCATCAACATAATATTAAATAAAGAAGCCAGCAACAACTGAAGATCACTATGTCATTTCAGTTATAGAGCGTTCCAACGCTAGAAGTGAATCTAGTATTAGACATTATGTTGGACTAACTCATTTTATAGTGTTAAAGAAAAAGTGAGAAATAAGTCAGCTTCTCAAAGAATAAAGATAAAAACAGAATACCCAAAACTTTTATCATCTAATCATAAATGTATTTTCAAATCAGCTTTCACCCCTATGCATCTTCAGTTCTGATATACTTGTGCTATTAAAGATAATATTTATACTCTACTAAAAAATAGAAGGAAATAATAAAGAAGGAAATAGGAAAAAAAAGAGAGAAAATTGAGCTTCTGATAGGCTGGTAATATTCTAGTTTTTGCTATGGTGCTGGTGATCTGGGAATTAAATACATTCACCCCAGAGATGAAAGAGCCTAGTTGTTGAACTCTCAGTCCTGAGAGAGGGCTGTGCCAGATGGAAGCTGGTCAGAACTTACAGTGGACCCTCTGACTCAGAAACCTGCCCAGGAGCGTGAAGTGCAACTGCCCAAGGAGGATAGATTTAAGGGCTACTCAGCACGGCTTTCTAGTACCTGGTCTTTTAAAGCCAGGAAAATCTGGGGCAGTGAGCACCAACTACTCTCTTGAGTGACTTCACACTACTACAGTGATTCTCACGAGTGGTCTTAGAGTCATCCATGTCCCTGTTGTCTAGGAACTTGTTTACAGTGCAGGTTTTTGGCCCCTGTCTCACACCTGCTGATTCAGATACTCTAGGGGTGCTGCGCAGCAATCCATAGTTTCAAAAGACCTCCGAGTAGTGTGAGGTATGCTGAGATTTGAGGACCAAGTTAGGTCAAATGCATTCTTCGGTGTATTTGTTGAAAGGGAAAGCGTTCATAACTTCAGCTGACACTTCAGGGAAGAAATACATGATACAGTAAAACAGTGAAGGCATTTAAAAAAGTATTTAAGTTCGTTTGAACTTGAAAGAATCTCCTTAGAATTACCTTAAGAGATTTTTAAAAAACATTCTGTCCAGAATTATCCCCAGAAATTGAGATTTAATTAGTCTTGAATAAAGTATTGGTATTTTTTTAACAAGTGCCTGTTAAGTCTCTTCAGGCTGCTATACTGGAGTGCCATTGACTAGGTGGTTTCTAAACAATGAAAATATTTTTCATAGGTCAAGAAACTGGGCATCCAATATCAAGGTGCCAACATGGTCAAGCTGTGATGAGGGTTAGTTCTCTTGTTCATAATATCTTTCACTGTGTTCTCACTTGGTAGGAGAGGTAGGCAGCTCTCCAGAGCCTTGTTATAAGGACACTAATACCACTCTGAAGGCTGTCTTCATGATCTGTTTACTCCCACAGGACCCAACTGCAAATACCCCCTCATCTGTGGGTGATACAAACAGTCTGTGACAGTACTCTTCACCCCAACCAGAACTCTAACTGTAGATAATAACCACATTTATGGTTATATAGTTCAGATTATCAAACACTTTATGCCACTTGATGGAATTAATCTTAGTTTGGAAGAATTGCTTTCCTGAGCTATTTATTTCAATGATTAGTTTTTGTTTCTCTTTATGTCTAATCAGAGTCTGTTTTTCTATACTTTAACCACTCAAAACAATTGGTTAAAAAGCATATGTTGATTACCAGCTTTGTAGACAGTATAAACTATGAAAGTAACAATGCCTGTTCTTCCTATGCGCCATGTGATGTTCATTGATTCTTCAGAAGTGTGTGTGTGTGTGTGTGTGTGTGTGTGTGTGTGTGTGTGTGTGTGTGTTATGGTTAAATCTAAAATATTTTCAAAACATCACATGTGTTCAGAGGTAGGGCTTTTGGAAGGTGACTGGATCTCTTGGGGGGACTATAGTTAACTTGAAAGAAGGTCACTGGGGAAATGATGTGGAAGAGTCTTGTATCTTCCTCTCTGTTTCCTCTGTGCTTCTTGGCCACTAGGCCATAAGCAGCTCTCTTCCTCAGCAGGCTTTTCCACTACACTGGTTCTGCATTTGAGCTAGAAAACCATGGACTGAAACTTCTTAAACTATGAGCCGAAACCCTTCTTTTATGTTGTGAGTATTGTGTGTTGCGTCTCAGCACTAAGAATGTGACCAATCTTCCTTTCTCCCTCCCCCCCTCCCTCTCTCTCTCTCTCTCTCTCTCTCTCTCTCTCTCTCTGTGTGTGTGTGTGTGTGTGTGTGTGTGTGTGTGTGTGTAATTAGGGTGCTCCCATAAAAGGATATAGAGTCTGAGGGCCAGCTCCACTGTTGATTATGAATGAAGTCATCTTAACCAGGTGTAAACATAATTTCATAGACTGAGTGATTTAAGAATCATTTTAGGATAATTCCTTTACTTTGGAGTGTTTCATTAAAGTCTCCATTTAGTGATTTTCTGGGAAGGTAGTATTTGAGTAATGACTGGGATTGGGAATAGTATTGGATCAGTATAAGTATTACTTTAAATATAATTAATTGTGTATTCAGGGCATTACGGTACTGAACAAATCATTCCATCTTTGCTTTTGCCGACCTGCCCCCCTCAACCATGCCTTACCTCACTCCTGCCTCCAAGAGGTCCCTGCCTGTCACTTCTCCTGTAGCTCTTATTAGCTAGACAGGGAGATGGAGCCTTGGTGAGTAAATGCTTCTTTTCCTTTCAGCTCTAGATAGCCCTGTGCCACACACTAGCACCAGCCTGCTTTCCTCATCTACTTACCAAGAACCAAGCCCTACTCATCTTAAGGAAGTAATACCACTTCCATTCAACAGTGAACTCTTTCAAAGCCTCTAAAACCTCCTCCTCCTTAATGACTTCTAATTTGAGAGCCAGTACCAGTCCTTTTTTATTCTCTGGTGCTTGGGAACCAAAATACACTTTAAGCCCATCTGTGAAGGAACCAGTTCAATTAAAATCTGAGATAAGTGCACATGAAACATAATTGAGCAAAGCAAGAAAAGTTTGCCTTAAGAAAATGAGAAGGAATTCTTTCTGACTAGAGTATTGTTTACAAGGGGATTGTTGATGTTCCAAATGTGCCTGCCATTCATGAGTCACATTGTCTTATGCCACTTTGTGCAAACTGTTGTCATTGCTGCCAGGCTTATTTCCCTCTATCTGTGCATGAACGACTGTTCAGAAGTGTTAATGGATGTGCCATGTGTTTGCTGGTAGGAGAAGTGCTGAGGAAGAAATTAAAGGGATTATCCTGAATGTATCCATTAAGTGTATTTGAATGGAGTAGAACTCTTGTGTGATTCAAACAGGAGCCAACAGTTACCTATTAATCTAGGTGAATGTTGTCAACTTCTTGGGTTATCATCAAAACCTCTTGTGTTTTACAACAGCCTCTCCCATTGCTCCAGCCCTGACCTGGTTTCCTAAAGTTAGTCATACCTCCTGTCTTTAAGGAGTTTTGAAGGTCATGTAGCCCAGCTCTTGTCTAGTAAATGAATTGAACCTATCATATTCCCCTCAAATAACATCTAGGCCATTGTGGAAACCTGGCATAACCAAGTCTAACCGAGGTCTTATTTAACTGTAAATGTCTATTTTGAGATTCATACTGAGTAAAACAGAAACTCTCCATTGAACAGTTCATTCTGATTTCACCTCTCCTGCTCCCACTGCCATTCTCCATCTTGCCAAACTCTGGATGCAACTCTCACACAGGACTAAGCAAACTGTGGAATGGCCCTTTGCTGCTCTGAATTCCTGGTTTGCTATCCCTGCTATCCCTACACTTGTCTTCCACTTAACTGGAGGAATTAATAGAGCTAATGGTAATGTGTCTGCTCTGTCTTAACTGAAGAGAATCAGCCACATTCTACCAGTGAGTCATCTGACAAATTCCCACCTGCAGGAAATTTATCGCCATGGAGCAACTGATTACATCTTCTGGGTGTTTGATGGTTAAGTATTGTCTCTTAGGATGAGTTTACAGCCACAGTGGAAACATACTAGATGACTGAGTTGAAGGTGTAGGTACCATACTGACTTGGTTTCAAACTAAGTTTACAACTTACTTCAGTATTGGCCCTTTACCAAACTACTCAAAATTTCCAAACTCCTGATTTCTAGAGATTAAAATGGAAATATAAGATGTAAGCATCTTGCCAAGGATCGTGACTGTCACATATGGTTCTTAAAAATTTTTTGGAGCTGTGTTGTTGTTGTTCTGCTTATGCATCTTAATCTTTCTCAGCAGAACTGTATGTAACGATTTCCTTCTTCAAAATAAGTCTTTCATTTATTTGATGACAGCTTTCATATATCACCAAAGAACTTTCTTCTAGTATCAAGATTCCTACAACTTTATTATTTTTGTGTAGTGGATTTAAAATCCTTCCCTATAAGGTAAAGCATCCAATAGATAAGAGCATAGTGTAGGATCAAATATAACCTCCACCTATTAACTGCCGCAGTTTAGAGAAATCACATACTGTTATTGCTGTTTTCTGTCATCATTTCTAGGTAACTACTTCACTAAGTTCTAAATCTTAAAATGTTAGATACCAACAGATATTTCTTTCTGATCACTACTGTTTGTAGTCTGATAGACGGTTTAGATTTTTTTTCTGAGACTATCAGATCAATAATGGAAATGGGTTCCTTTTTCTGTTGTTCATTGTGTATCCAATCCAATGAACTACTGTATATATGAATGTGCTGA
This sequence comes from Petromus typicus, assembly GCA_004026965.1. NCBI lineage: Eukaryota > Metazoa > Chordata > Mammalia > Rodentia > Petromuridae > Petromus > Petromus typicus. Next base: position 76,763 of record PVIR01003069.1, on the reverse strand, counting down.
GGCACTATCGTAATGGGAAATGCAATTTTAACTTAACTTGCATAGAGTAATAAAAGCATTTTGTGCAATCAAAAAAAATAACATCCTGTTATGAAATAACAGCCTGTTATGAAAATAGGCTAATTTGATTGAGGTGTTTTGAATGCAATTATATCATACTGTTTGTCTTGAACTCATTATCAAAACCTCAGAACATAAGTGATATATATTTTTTGCATTTCAAGGGAAAGGGAGTGAAATGTGGGTGACAGAGGATAGGGGTAATCTTAGCCTGGGATCCCATAAGGAAAGCTGGAGGAAGGAAAAGGAAACAAAGGCATGAGGCAGGAATGCCAAAAGATGGTAGGTACAGTGCCATGCTGGCTTCTGTGTAGTATCAGGCATGACTGATTAAAGGTCTTCCAGGTCCACCACCTTCTGATATAACTTCATACATAAACAACTGCTTCTAAAGACCAGAAGGAAAGATGTGTTGGTCTAGTCTTTTCAGCTTCCATTATCAAAGTCTTGTTCTGTGGGGCAGTCATATATCCAGGTTGTATATGTACATAGACCGGAGCAATGCTCAGATGTCTGACTTCTAGGAAAAGGCAAGCAGTGTCTGGTGCAGACGTAGCAAGTTATGTCAGTTGTGCCCACTTGAAACTGATCAAACACCATAAGTTACTGGTCACTTGAGAAGAAAACCATAACACACTGCAGACGATGAAATCTAGAGGACAGAGATGCAACAAAGTATTTCCTGGATGTCATCACAAAAATGTAGGAGACATGTTTCTCCCACTTCTGGACTAGGTGTGAGTGTCTAGTACACATCCTCTGTTCATTTTGGTCCCTCAATCCACTTTCAGGATTTGTGCTGCTCTGTCACTCAGTGTAAGTCACTGTGGCTGACGTACTCACAACCATGCTCCCTCCGGGTCTTCAAGATACTGAATGAGAAAGTTGACTTGGAAAGGTCCTTGTCAGACATTTCCCTCCATGTTTTTCATCATGTTTAAATATGTCAATAGGAATTTGATCCTAACCTGAATTGCAGAACCACCCCTTCTCCCTGTGCAGCTCTTCACATATCCATCTACAGCACTGGCTTTAGTAGAGGAAATGTCCATTAAACTCTAGGAAGGAATATTTAGTTACTTTCTCAGAACTGATTTTTCTCTTTCCCAGTCGTGATGATTCTTTGCCTTATAGCCCCCTCAGATAAGTAAAGTGTGAGTAGCCAGAAGTGAGATGCAAACACATCATGGAAATGGGTCTATAGTGACTCCTGCTTTGTCTTATACACAGTCTCTCTTGTTGATCTGATTTCTTTCTTCAGGTGTCAGCAGCCAAAACAAAATGCAAATTACATGTCAAGCTAATGAATATGTTGAGAGACATTACATACATAAAACTCCCTGATATTTTGTATCTCAAAACATTTTCATAACTCAGATTGATGTATTTGTTTCACTTATTTTTGTCTTATTATCCTCTTTTGTAAAATTTTAAAGTAGATTATTTGAAATCCCATGTTTTGGGATGGTGTAGCCAGGCAAATCTATAGTAGTATAAATAATAGGAGTAATCTTTGCAGCATCTCATATACAACATGACTATATTATGGCACTACTTTTTCCTTTTATAACTACATTAATTTAGACTGAATTAATGTTTTGAGAGAAGCACCTCCTACTACAGTTTAAAAATCACAGGCCAAAATGCAATACATAAAATGATACTTTATCTTTATAGCTGATAGAAAGTTGGATTCTTTTCCAGAAGTGAGGAAGTGTCCAGGGTAAAGAGAGTAATAAAGTAAGAAAATAAGATCTAAGATTTCTTATTTCTCTTACATAAATTAAATCTAAGTTGGCATGCAGTCCTTCCAGATCAATCTGTGTCACATTGTGAAGTTCTAGAAGAACAGGACCAATTCAACCCAATTGTAAATATACCTATTTATCTTCCAAAACATTCGTTGCTAACTCTTTTGAGGATCAAGTCAATACACAGACTCTTTATCATTTTATTTCACATTTATCAACATTGATACTGTCTGCTTCCTGTTGACAAAGGTCATTTATATACATCATCTCACTTCCTCTACCTGATTATCCATCCAAAAAGTAAGGGTGAAACTATTTGGCATACTGAAAAGATGGGAATTTTTACCAAAGATATATAAATGTCTTCTGAAATTTAAAACAGTGAAATTACTTCAACGTTTTTGTTGCTTTAAATAGATAAGACAATAGCAGTGAACACTTGATATTTCACTGGGTAACAGCTGTCAAGACACAGTGAAACACATACAGTGGAATTATATGTGAATTATTCATCAAAAAATAACACTGACTAGTAGACTTTGACCAAGACAGTTATTAAATAAAAGATACTTCTGACATTCAGGATAAATTCTAAGATGTCTTGAGGAAAAAATCACAAAGGCATAATCTCATTTGTAAACATGACCTTTCCCCCCTCCATTCTTATTCCTTATGGGGTGCTGATAAATGTTTAATCATGAATTTTCTTGGAAAATTTTAAAAAGTAAGTTGTCATCTGAGTATAGGCCAATATTATGGTGTAAATGCTCCACTGTAGCTGATTTCAAGCTACTAATAGTTTAATTACTGGCTTATGCAACAGAAAAAGTTTTAATTGGTTCTGATAAGTTGATAAAAGTGGGCCATAGCATATTGCCATGTACTGTAATAGCTGGTTATTCCCCATCTTCACCTATATCTGACTATCATCTCAAGCTGCATGTTCCCAAAGCTGAGTCCATTACATTTGCCTGCCTCATAGACCTTGCTGTGCCTACCTCTTCGACTGTGGTTTCTCCTGTGTGGCCTTATTGTTGTTCAGACCAAAATCTTGGGAACTGTTTTCCTTACCCTTTTTAAAGTCCAGCTCCAAATCATTGTAGCGTCTTCGTTCTCCTACTCCTGGGTTCAGGCCTGAGACTACTAGGGCAGTTCCCTTGGAAATGACAATGAAGGGAATCCCTGCTGCTTCTATCTCATCTGTACTATTAAGGAATTCTTACCATCCAGGCCCACAGACAGCAACTGGGGGCCATCTCTTAGCAGCAGGGTTGGGGATAACAATGTCTCTTCCCCTTTTTTGTTCTCTTTTTTTTGTTTGTTTGTTTTGTTTTTGGTTTTGGTTTTGGTTTGTTTGTTAGCTTTTTTCTTTTTGTTTCTTGAGATAAGATTTCACTGTATAGTTCACACCAGCATTCAACTTACTATGTAGTCCAAAAAGGCAATCCTCCTAACTCAGGTGCCCAAGTGATGGATTAGAGATGTGGGACACCATAAGCGGCCTCACTCAAATTTCTATGTTCAGAACTAGGCCAGTACCTCTGCTGTGGTACAGAAAGTCTGAAAAAAATATAGTATTCACATGCACCTGTGAGGAAAACTGAACTGGTTTTTTCACTGTATGAAGAATTGTCTCTGTCAAATCTTCTAACTGGAGTTCTCTGCTCTCAGGCTGGCTTTCATTTGCACCTCTCGAATGATCAGTGATGTTGAATATTTCCTCATGCGTTTCTTTGCTGCTTTTACTTCATCTGAAAATGTCTGTTTACTTCAAACATCCAATTTTGAATTCATCTTTAAATTCAGGGGGGACTGATTTTCTTTAAATTCTTTATATATTCTAGATAGTAGTCCTTTGTCTAAGAAACTGCTGGTAAAAATTCTTTCCCATATTGTAGGTTGTCTTTTTGCTCTGTTGGTGATCTCTCATGTTTGGCTGTGCAGAAGATTTTTAATAAGATGAGATCTCAGTTGTTATTTCTTCTAGTTCTCCTGCTGCTGAGGCTTTGTTCATAGACTTTCCCTATGCCAGTGTCTCCAAGAGTTCTACTGAACCCATTTTCCAGCAGGCTTGGTGTTTCTGTGTTAACATTTAAGTGTCTAATTCATTGATTTTAGTCTGATGGGTGGTAAAAGAGATGGTTCTACCATTAATTTTTGGTGAGTTGCAACTCATTTTTTCCAGCACCATTTGTTAAAGACAATCTTTCCTCCATTGACAGTGTTAGGCTCCTTTGTCGAAGATGAAGTGGCTTAATATAGCTGGAGTTGTTTCTGAATCTTCTAGTGTGTTCCACTTATCCTTGGTTCTGTTTCTTTTCCAGTATCATGCTGTTTTTATCATAGTGACTTTGTAATGTAGTCTTAAATTGGGGATCATGATACTTCTGTATGTCCTTATTGCCTAGAATTAGTTTTGCTATTCTAGGTCTCTTGTGGTTGCAGATGACTTTTTGGATCATTTTCTCAAATTCTATGAAATATATTGTTGAGATTTCAATAGAGGTTACATTGAATCTATACAGTAGTTTTCGTAGAATAGCCATTTGACAATATTGTTCCTTCCTACTCAGAACAAGAGATGTCTTTCCCTTTTCTGATGTCCTCTTTGATCTCCCTTTTCACAATGCTATATTTTTCAGAGTAGAGATAATTTCATCTCCTTTGTTAGATTCCTAAATATTTCACTTTTTGGATGTTATTGTAAAGAGAATTTATTTTCCAGTTTCTCTGTCAATGAGTCTGTTGTTTGTGTATACAAAGGCTATTGTTTCTTGAACATTGACCTTGTATCCAGCTGCTTAATTTGCCAATTAAGTCTAGCCCTCTTTTGGCTGAGCTGTTAGGATCTTCTAAATAGAGCATCATGTCATCAGTAAATAGTGACAACTTCTTCCTTTCCTATCTTTATTGATTTTATTTCCTTTTCTTGTCTAATTGCTGCAGCTCATGTTTCCAGCACTACATTGATCAGGAGTGGTGATAATGAACATACTTGTTTTATTCTTGAACTTAGGGTGAAAAGTTTGTCTTTTTGACCATTAAGTATGATACTGGATACTATTTCTCATAAATAGTTTTTTATTAGGCTGAGATAAAGTCTATCTTTGCCAATTTTCTATAGGATTTTATTATGAATGGGTGATGGATTTTGTCAAATGCTTTTTCTGCATGTATTGAGATGATCATATGGTTTTCCCCTTGAATCTGTTAATAAACTATATTCCCTTTATTGATTTATGTATGTTGAGCCATCCTTATATCCATGAGATGAATTCAACTTGGTCCAGGTGAATGATCTTCTTGATGATCCGCTGTATTCTGTTTGCCAGTAACTCACTTATGATTTTTGCATCTATTTTCATTAGGGAGATTGGCCTGTAGTTCTCTTTTTTGGTTGAGTCTTTTTCTCCTTTTGGAATCAAGGTAATGATTGCTTCTAGGAATGAATTTGGGAGTATTGCTTCCCTTTCAATTAAAGAGTTTGACAAGTGATGGCATTAACTGTACTCTAAAAATTTTGTAGAATTTAGCACTAAAGTCATCAGGACCAGAACTTTTCTTTCTCAGTAGTTTTTTTTTTAAATTTCATTTTCAGTTTCACATATTGATATGGGGTATTTAACATTTTTATATCTTCTTTGTTCAACTTTGGAAGTTCACTTGTGTGTATGAATCTATCCATTTCTTCTATATTTTCCATCTTCTTGGAGTACATATTGTCAAGTAGGTGTTTATTGTCCTCTGAATTTCCACTGTATCTGTGGTGAGTCCCCCTTTCTCATTCCTAGTGGGATGGATTTAAGCCTTTTCTTTCCTTTGTTTGATAAGGTTGGCTAAGGGTTTGTAAATTTTGTTTATTTTTTCAAAAAAACTCTTCAATTCATTAATTTTTGTATCATTCTCAGTCTCCTTTGCATTAATTTCTGCTTTGATCCTTATAATATCTACCTATGGGCTTTGCATTTGTTTTGCTCCTCTTTTTTTCAGGTAGCTTGAGTTTTAACATTAGACTGTTTACTTGAGCTTGCTCAGTCTTCCTGGTATAGCTGTTCACTGCTATGAATTTTCCTTGTAGAATTGCTTTCATTGTTGTATTGGGATTATCATTGTAGAAACTATTTAATTTCTTCTGTGACCCACTGGTTGCTCAGCAGAATGTTGTTACATTTCTATATGTTTGTGAGGATCTTTGAATTTCTTTTGCTCTTGATCTCCAATTTCAAGGTAATATAGTCTGGCAGTATACAGGAGATAACTTCAATTCCTTTTCATTTACTTAAACCTTTTCTGTGAACTAGCATGTGGTCTCAGAATGTATATTCTGACTTTGTGGGATAAAATACTCTTTAGGCATCTAGTAAGCCCCTTTGTTAAAAAGTTTGGCTTAGCTCAAATATTTCCTTATTGATTTTTTTTGTCCAATCGATCTGTCTATTTGTAACAGTGAAGTGCTAAAGTCCCCTACTACTATTGTATTAGTGCTTATCTGGCTTTTCATATCCATTAGTATTTTGTTTTATATAACTGGGTGCATTGTAGTTGGTGTATGCAGATTTATTAATGTCATCACTTTCTCTTGGACATTTTCCCTGTATGAGAATGTAATGTCCTTCTTTGTCTCTCCTAATCAGTTTTGGTTTGAAATCTATTTTGCCTGCACATAGGATAGTCATTTCTGTCTTTTTGCAGTTTCCTGTAGCATGGAGAATTGTTTTTGCATCCTTTTACTTTCATTCTTTTTGAATTAGGTGTGTTTCTTATATGTAGCATATTATAGAATCTTGCTTCTTAATCCATTATGCCAATATGTGTATTTTAATTAGCACATTGAGGACATTGATATTATTTATGACTGATATGGACTGATTTAGCCCTGTAATGATGTTTTCCTATTCTTGATTCTTAAAGTTTCCATTCAGTTTCTTACCTTGCTCAATGAGTTCACTTTGGTAGGTCTCATGGGTTTGTGTCATTGTCTTTTTTCCAAGATATTCTTTAGAATGTGTAAGAGTGGAGGCTTTGTATTTGTGAAGTTTTTCAGGTCTTCTTTGTCATCAAAGTATCATTTCCCTATCAATTTTGAAAGTTAGTTTTGCAGAATGTATCAACCTCGGTTGGTGGTTGTTTTACTCCAAGGCTTGAAACATTTCACTCCAGGCTCTTCCCTGCCTTGAGCATTTGCATTGAAAAATCTGTTGTAATCCTGATGGGTTTCCCTTTGTGTATAGATTTTTTTCTCTCTAAATCCTTTCAATATTTTATTCTGTTGGATATCTGGAACCTTGATAATTATATGTGTAGGTGGAGAATTCTTTATATCACAGCCATTTGGAGTGCTATATGCCTCGCTTATCTATATGTCAGATTCCTTTCCTTTTTTTGTGAAGTTTTCTGTCATTATATCTGTGAAAAATTTTTTTGGTATCTCTTTCACTGTCTCCTGTATTCTCAGTGACTTCAATCAGTCTTATGTTATTCTTCTTTGAGTCGTCTAGGAGCTCTTGGATTGATTTCTCATGGTCCCTTCCCATTTTCCATAAATTATCTCTTTCTTGTTCCTTGGCTCCAACCCTGTCTTCTAGGTCTGAAATTTGGTCCTCATTTTCATTCATCCTACTTTGTAAACTTTTGTTGGAGTTTTTAATTACCTGGATCTCTTTTTGAAACTGTTTAAGAGGTTGTATTGATTTTGTTATCTGAGATTCTAGCATATTCCTCATGTCTTTTGTGTTATTAATCATATCTTTAACTATGGACAGTATCTCTGCTTTCATATCAGAGATTATTTATGATTTCCAATTTATTAAATCTTTTGTTACCATCTCAGTGAGTCCTGGTGTTTGGGTTTCAGTTTGCTCTATTTCCCTTTTCCCTGGATTTCCCTGTGATGAGGATCTTTTTCTCTGGTTTTTAATTTTTTTTCTCATTTTTGTTCTTGTTATTGATGATGTTATTCATTTGATTCCTTGTCTGTTGTCTGGGCAATGTTTGTTGCAAGTTTCTTTCTTTTTAATATTTGGAACCCTTAGGAGGTGGCTACTTCCTCAGTTGTCTTTCTTGGATCTGTAATGGCCCCCTTAATTAATCTCAGTTCCAGTACACTATGGGAGGTATTTGAACTGAACAATCACATTATGCTTGTTAATATAATACAATTGTTATTGACAGTATCAGGCACAGCATAGGAAATAATAAGCTTTGGCAATTACTATTCTGATACCTGTAAAGTCATGAGTTACATCTATGACCATATGCCAAAATTTACAATTATCCAGAAATGTGTTTACACCATAAAGTTCCTTTAATATAGCAGCAGTACTCTTTGGGAATAAAATATCATGGGATTTGGGAAGGTAGAGAGATAAAAGGAAAGGGGGAGATTAGAAATAGGGTTAGAGGACTTATAGATATCACATAGATCTCAGGAACCTTATAGATGCTAGACAACAAAAGAAATAGAAGGGACAAATATTAAGACAGAACTGACTAAGAACAGCAGAATGGCTAGAAATTTTTTTCACCCTTCTGTGGTAATACAGAAAGAAGAAAAATTAGGGAAGACTGAAACATATTAATTTCTTCATACTGATTCTGACTGCAGGACAGGAGAGGGTGGAGGATAAAGAGAAGATGGGTACTTAGCACAGCAGCAGGCAAAAAGGACTGCTTTTCCTTTTCTGTAAAAATAAGAGAAGTTGAAAGGAGAAAAAATCTGAAATTGTACAGATTTGGCAACAGCTGAGCAGAGAAATTTTTTAAAAGTTAGGTCATAAAAAAAAAGAAAGTAAAAGAATAACAGCAGCAACAACAACAACATCATTAATAACAAAAACAAATCTAAAACACAACCAAAATAGCCTTTCATGGCATGGATCTGTTGTCTCCTGCAGATGGTATGACCAGTAGCACACAGATAAGAGTTGATTGGTCACAGAGAGAGAGCTGTCATTCCTTGTCTAAGGATCTGAATATAAGCCTGAATTGAGCTAGATGAACTCCTCCAGGCTTGAACTCTGTGACGGTCCAGGATCTTACAGGTGGAACTGATTCCTCCGATCACAGATGGCTATAGTCAACAGGATTCTCTCACTCTTCCAGTGACTGTTTTTTTCAACATGGTCATGTGGGTAGATGATGCACTGAAGGCCTCTGTCTAGGTTCCAGCACCATTGCCACATTTATTCCTTGTCCACAGACAAGTAGATAGTGTCTCCAGAGGCTTTTCTCCATGAAACAGTCATGTACAGTTTGGCCCATAAAGAAATGGAGATGCCATGGCCTTCTGGTCTTTTCATGGTCACATGAAAACTCTGGCTAGAAGGCCATTTAATGTCACCTGGGGCCCTTCATCCTGGGGTTCACTGCAGGTCACCCACACTTACCCAGTGTGTCCCATGAGGAAACAGAAGCTCTGTGGATTCCTGGTCTCATAACTTAACAATAATCTTTGACACCAGTCCTCAAACACTGAGATAATTTTCCTAAAAGTAACCAGAAACAAACATTAGGTAACCAAGTCCCTCGTGAATTAGAGCCTCTTAAGATCAACTCCTGTGATTACTGGGCACAGCTACACATACAGTGTGCTTTCCATCTTACAAGTCTTGTATTGCCAGCCTTTTGACAAGATGCTGAGACACTGTCAACACTTATGCCCCTCAGATGGCAGAGTCCACAGATAATGTCCTCTTGGTCACAAAGGCAAACTCTCAGGATCTAAGAAAATGTAAGAGGAGAACTACAGGTTCTAACCTATTAAAAGGTTAATAGAGATTTCCTAGTACTTTCTTCAGCCATACCTTACAACTAAGAAAACTGAAATAGAGAAAGTAAATATTTTGTTTATATCATCAGATGAGGTAGGATTCTAGTCTAGTTTTATGTGATTCCTACAGAGAAATTCTTCACCACTTCCCCTATTGAGGCTATGTCCCATTTACTTTTCTCTTTACTGAGACAAAATACCTGACACTGAAAATTAAAGAGCGAAGATTATTTAGCTCACAGTTTGTAAAATCCCATATTTGGCTGGTTCCAAGGCAGGGTGGCATGTATCAGAGGGGCATCACAGAAAGGAAACTGTTCATCAAAGGAACAATGGGACCTTAACAGCTTCTATCTACTCCTTTTATCTTATCCAGACTACTTATGGGAGGTAGCTCTTAATCCATGTGCCCTTGAGCCTAGCAGCACACCATGAATCAATTCTAGCATTACACACTCTAGATCTAGTCACTTCTGAAAAAGCCACACCTATGACTGTGTGAGACTTTGAGGGGACATCTAGACCCAAGCCATAGCCTACTTTGTGAGAATATGCTCCTGTGATGCTTGGAGGATAGGGAGAAGGAAAAAAAGAATCAGAATGGTACTGCTAGTTATGAATACTTTACACACTTTGCCCTTATAACAACACTTTTTAAAAGACTTTTACCGTGATTTTTTATTAGTGCTTATTGATTACAAGGACTCATTGTTTTCATTTGGGCAGATTTTCACACGCACACAACACATTCTAATCATTTCCCTCCAGTTCCTGCCTCTGTCCGCTTGGAGTCTTCTCCTCTGTGCATGTGTGTTTATCTCGCCTTACAGCATCCTGATAGAGAGGGAAAGCACTGGACTTAGGGCCACTCTAATCCAGTGTGATATCATCTTTAAAATTACATTTGAATAGGCCCTTTTCCAAGTAAGGAACTATATCACATCCTAAGGTTCTATGTGAACTTAAGCTTTTAGGAGATACTCTTCAACTCAAGGTAAAACATTGATATTCTTGCTATGAATTCTTCATCTGTTTCTCTTACCATGTCTCTGGTAATATCTCATAATTCTGATCAGATGGCCTGTCGTTCTAGAAGACTTCAGAGTTATTGAGAATCAAGCAAGAGGCATAGGCATAAGCCTACTAATACTATCTTTAAAATTGTAACTATGGGTCTTCTAACTACCAGGATTTTTGTTTTGCTTTGTTTTGTTTTTAGAAGAGTTGGAACTGAGATTCCTTCCCAACTATACAATGATCTACCTTCACATATCTGTGAGTGCTCACAGGGACACTAATTTGAGTAGTGTTGATCACATGTGAAAGGTACAGGGTTGCAAATACTGAGTAAGCATTTTCATTAATGTGATAAATGTGTTAAGCTCTTGTGGCAAGTGCAAGAGAAAGTGCCAATTAAAAATTAGCTGCCATACACATTTATAATTCTGTGTTGTTGACTCTAGTATTTTGTTGTTGCTTATTAAGGCAGGAGTTGACAGGTAAATTTCCTGTGCTGGATTTTTCTGCAAGTCAGAAAATACTCTTATATAGCTATTGGGATCTATCCAAGCTGTTTAATGAGTTCTTCCTTGTTTATAGATGCTATAGCTCAAATAGTTGAGTTTGTTTTCAAATTGTCATTAAAACTGTAATGGAGTTTTGATGGTATCTGAGAATCATAGAAGTGCAGAGATTTTACTGAAAGCTTTCTACTACAAGATGTTAAAGCCTACCTGATCACAGTTAAAGTTTGTATTTGCACAAGGTCCCTAGCAATGTATCACTCATTGATATATACACATCTCTAGGGTGGCCCTAGTCATCAGGAATTTCTTTTGTTATAGTAAATGTGAAATGTGTTATTGATAATGTGAATATCAGAATGATATCTAGGCATTTGAACACTCCTTAACCTGGTCTTACTTGAACTAGCTCCAAAATAGTTTCCAATTACACATTTCTTTTCACTTACAAGGAACATTTGGATTTCAGACTTAAAGAGGCATTTTACTTATAGTACTGGCCTTTTCCTCATAAGATTCTTGCACACCTGTCAGGTTAGCACTTAATCCTTCACCAAGTGATGACCTCCCATGTTCAAGAAAATGAAAAGCAGCCTCTGACCAAAAACCCACCGCATCATTTTTTTTTGAATTTTTTTTATCTTTATTGGTACATTAAATATACACATCATGATTGCATTCCATAATGGGGATTTGTACCAGTATAAGACACAACTTAATTCTAATTTTTTCCCATAGACCCACCCACCCTACCACCCTCCCATATATATAAAATTTGTTTCCTTACTTTTTTGTTACAATCTCAACATTGTCCCCACCGCATCTTTTAGTGAAGTGATTCTCAAACTTGAAAATGAATCTTGGTGAACTACAAATTCTGACTCCAAAGATGAGCTAGAGAGTCTGCATCTCTGACAAGCTCTCATATAGTAGTAATAAGTAGTCACAAGAGTTTATAGAGCATAGTAGAATTTCTGTTCCATATTGTGGCTATTTTAGCAGATGACAACAAACTTTCAGGCTTAAAATAACAGAAATGTATTGTAGGGAGTATGGGAAGGTAACAACTAGAACTTTTTCAGTTAAGTTCTAGTCTCCTGTGAGTCCAACAGCAAAAGATGAAATAATAAATAGGCAAAAATGATACCTAGAGAAGAAACTGACCTTGGGCCTGATCCATGCCTCTCTCTACAGCAAAGAGGACAGACCCAAGCTTGCCACACCTTTTATTCAATACCTCCAGAGCAAGCAGTGTAACAGGTCACTCAGACAGCAGTAGTTTCAGTACCTCAGGAGTAACAAATGTAACAGGTCACTCAGAGGGCAGCATGTTCAGTATATCAGAACAATAAGGAGATACGTAGATGCAGGTCTCAGTGTAGTTCTGCTCTGGAGAATTACAACACCTGGGACCACTGGGTCTTTGTTGTTCCCAGAGGTGAAGATAAAAGAGTCAAGTCCTCAGTTCCTCATATATCATAGCTGGTCTTCAGGCAGGAAAGCTCAGTCCAGTCACAGTCCCAAATGTCTAATTAGTTTTCCAAGTTAAGATTGCTCCTGACAATGTATTTTTCTACAATTCTGTATGACAGAGGTCTGATATAGTTTTACCGAGCCAAAATCAAAATATTTATAGGTACATACTCCCTCCAGGGGCTGTAGGGCAGAATTTTAGGCATTACTAGAACAAAAATACTCAACACTTGCAAGTTAAGGGATAATTTTATTTTTACTCACAGTTTGTAGAAGTTTTGGTCCATAATCAGCTGGCATCAGGCAGGGAGGAATGGCTGAGAGAAAAGAGCTCATGGTAAGGGAGGCAGGAAATGGCCATGATCCAGGGAAGAGGAGGAGTATTAACTTATATAGAAGAAGGGTCTTTGCACATGAGATTTATTAAGGACCTATGTTCTGGTCATGACATGGTGACCTGTCTCTTCCTGCCAAGCCTCACCTGCAATATCATACCATGCTGTAAACCCATCAGGGAGCTAATCCAATGAGGAGCATCATGGATCTATGACTCTATCATCTCCAAAAATCCTCATTGATGATCTCATGAGGCTTTGGGGCAACATTTATATATAAACCATAATAGATTTATTCTGCCTTCTTTCATAATCTGATGAAGGTCCACATTCCTTTTCTTGTGGTGGCACTTCTGCAGTCTCTGTCCTTAGAGTCATGTTGTCATCTCCTTTTCTATGTGGCTAACATTTCCTCTCCACTCTTTTAAGGATGCTTGTAGCTATTAGGACTATCTCTCTCTGGTTATCCAGTGTGATCCCCTCATCTAAAGATCCTTAACAAATCTCATGTGCAAAATCTCTTTACCATATAAGTTAATATTTGCAGGCTATAAGGATTTGGGCCTGATATCTCTAGAGTCCATTATTTAGGGTTCTATAGTAACTTCTTATAAAATGCAAATCTAGGCCTTAGGTAATGGTAGTAGAGCATCGTATTTAAGTAGGTTTAAATTAAACCTAGAATTCTGTTTAATTGAGGCTAATGGAGGAAATTATTATTTATATATATATATTCTGTGTGTGTGTGTGTGTGTGTGTATGTGTCCACAGTGTACTTTGCTTGGAAATGTTTCTTTACTTTGATTTTTTGAGAGTTGTTTTTCTTTTTGTTTCAATGGGGCATTTAGAGGTCAGTATTTCCCAATCTGTCTTGTTTTGTTTTAATCCACATGAAAGTACTAAAAGACAATGTCAGTATGAATATGAATCCTGTTACAAAATAAAGGTTTGTACATTTCAAGACTATCTTAAGTTTTGTTTGGCCAACCTCATAAATGAAGACTATTGAAAAAAATAGTTTTAGGGAGGAAGAAGATAGTCTGTTTCTTGGTTGGCTTTCAACTCAGAACTCCTAAGATTTAGAAGATAATTGTCCTTTTGAGTAGCATATTGCTTGATTTATGTCACTATGTCGTGTTCATTTGTTTATGATTCTGTGTACTATTGATTCACACAGCTTTGTAGCAGACACTGTGCTAGGGGCAGTGGAAAGTAGAGAGTCAGGATACAGAGCTAGCCCACAGGATGCACATGCAGTGCATTCTTACAACAAATATGAAAAGAACAAAGTCAGTCATTTAAAAGTATGAGGACCTTAAAAATTTTTTAAACATATTGCATTAATCTGGCACTACAATTTCTGATAAATATAAAAGGTTTTCAAATTACATTGACTCCTTCAGAAAAAGAAATTGTTTCAAAAAACCCCTATATATTATAGTACAGTATTAATATTAAAATTCTAACTATGGTTTCAGTAACTCATGTCTAATTGATTTCATTTATTTGCAATTATTTTGAACAGGAAAAGTATGATTCAGTAAAATCTGAGCAACCATATGTATCTTGAAAGAAAAATTTTCAAATGTTATGAGTTTATATTCACGCGTGTGTGTGTGTTCATCGAACTCTGTGGCTACCTTCCCTTCCCTTTAGTTTGACTCAGATAATTCTTTAAGGTCTGCTAAACTCAAGTTCATTTTAAAAACATGGCAAGTGTAATCTAATCACCATTTAGTGGCAATTAGCAATGCATCCTGTAAGGAATTCACTGTTCAAGTCCACTCAGGGAATAATTGAAACAATTAGCTCATACTTTTCTATAGTTTTCAATGAGGGAGTCTTGCTTTCATTGACACAAAATCTGAGTTTGTTGGAAATTAAGCAGCACTGAGAACTGGGGCAGAGATTTTAAAAAGCAAATTGAAAATGATAATTTTCAACATTACTATCTGATGGTTTACCTCACGTTATACAAATTATATAGATGATATAGTAACTTATGATTTGATCTTCCTACTAAAGGAGCTATGCAGGAGTGAATGTTTTTTCTCTGTGTACAAGCAAGGGTAATTATATGTTGAGAAACTGGAAATATGACAGATCTCTGATTATTTCATTTATTATTGTTTTTAGGCAGAAGAAAATGATGTTATGGGATGCTGTAGATAAAGACCCAAAAAGAGACTTAAAACTATTAGTAGGATTATCTTTGACAGGAATTTGTTCATTGCAGAGAGAATAATAAGTTCTAAGATAATGAAGATTATTGATAAATGATAACTATTATAGACAATAGATAGAAAAGTGCCAGATTGATTCATTGATGAATAGACACTATTCTGAGCATATTCTGGGCAAAGTGCTAAGCATTTTACATGTTCTATTTTTGTTTTATTCTTATATCAATATTTTATTTTCCATTTACAGGTTAGAGTGGCAGTGAGGTGCTGGAATTTAAATACAAACCATAAGACTCAGTAAGTCAACTTTTTGTTCACTCATTCTATCAATATTTAGTGAGCACCTAATAAGCATCAGAAAATGCTAGACTGTGGCAATCATTATCACACACACAAAATAGGCAAAGACTTACAAACTGCAATAATGTTGGAAAGGGAAAAACCACTGCTCACATTAAAAATAGAGATAGTTGTCACATTGTCTGAGTGGTCATTGAAGCCCCACCAAAAGGGTAACAGAAAAGCCAAGTGGTAAAAATATGAAGGAATTAACTACAGAAAAATGAATGTCTCAGACGGAGTTATTTATGCAAAAGTGGAAACTGGAGAAGCTTCATGAAAAACAGGGGAAGGAACTGTCCAAATCTGGAGAGTTTGACAGAACAGGGAGGGTTTTGCCAGGTGAAGAGAGCTAGGGAATTAGAATGTGGAAGGTCAAGAGGACAAAGGCAGAATATTTCCATTTCAGAACCATGTCTGGGCCCCTTCTTTTGAGCACACTGTTCAATTTCAGATGACATTACAGACCATAAAGTCCCTTCTAATGTCTCATGTAGCACTGATTTTGTGCCTTTTTCAGTCTGTGTGGCAGAGCAGGGAGAGAGCTTCATGTAATTTAAATCCAATTAAGGTGTTACTTCACTAAACACCCGAGTGACCCAGTCTGCCGACATGTGCAAGGACCGTGGTGGGCGGAGCATGTGTTAGTGATACATACAAAAACTGGATGGACCAACAACTTCTGTGACAACACAGGCCAATCACTGTGCTAAGGAGCTTTCAGTATGGTAAAGCTCATAAATGAAGGAAACAGACAAGAATTCAGCAAGCTGTGGTAAAGATAGCAAAAACCCATGGCAAAGCCCCAAGACCAATTCCAACCTGACATCCCTTCTTGTAGAAGTTACACTGAGAATCTTTCTTAACTTTTTAAATGATTATGAAAACACACCAACAGAAGATTAGTATTTTATGATGCATGGAAATGTTACAAAATTCAGATTTCACAGTCCATTCAAAAAAAGCTTTGCTGGAACATAGGCACATCTGGGGCTGCTTTTGAGATGTGGTGGCAGAGTTGAGTAGTCATGATAAACACCATATACAGCTGGCACAGCTAGAAATATTTGTACTTGGAGGGCCCATGAGAATGTCTCCCATGGACATGTTAGTGAGACTCAAGTGTCAAGAATATTTCTCTGAAATTAAACATTGATTTTTTTAAATGACAAGTTAGCCATCTAAAAAGAAAAGATAAATGGAGATAGAGGTAAAGGCTTTCAGTATCAGATCTAACACCCCACCTGTATATTCACGCCCTTTCAACCATTGCATACATTGTTTACACGCGATGTTGATGACACCCTATTTGCAGGCTCAGTTTATTACCAAGTGAGTTAAATAGGGAACAAGGGCTATAAATTCAGAGTTTAATTCTCAGGGCTGAGAAGATACAGAAATACTACATGGAGGAAAGGAGGAAAAGGGGAGGGGCAAGAAATAGAACCTGTCCTCACTTGAAAACTCTGAACACATGAGAGGGTCGCAAAAAGTCATCCTCCAAACCAGCACTTCAGTTTCTGTTCAGTTATCTGAGGGCATTTTCTCTAATCATATGACTCAGTTGAAAAGAATTTCCAATGACTGAAGACACTCAGTGTTCTCTCTCCAGTCTGTGCTGGAAGTGTTCTTCCCTGTGTGAGTAAGAGTGGAGGCAGCCTTCAAGTAAATTACATCCACTCTTGGCATTTTCTTATTAAACACCTGAGTAACTCAATCCCGCAGGCCCATATGAGCACCATGCTAGACAAAGCAGGTGATGAACCACCAACAAGATGCCCATAGTCCATGACTTTTAATTAATAACTTTCCTCCACTAGCCATTTGTCTCAAGCATCTTGCAGAATTTAAACAGTATTTGTTTCTACATAGCTCTAGTATATCAGAGGTGGAGATAAACAGAGCTTATATAAAAGTTAATTATGAAACTGCCAGAAGTTACAGAAAATCCACATCCTGTTTTCTTTTATCTCCACATCCTATTTTCTCACATACATAGTATGTAATTAGAATAAGTTGAACCTTCAGAACTTTCTAGAATTAAAAGCAACTATCCCAAAGAGAACCTTCATCCACCTGCCCCTGTTTTTTAAGAGCCATATTGATTGTTTCATGGAGCTCCCTAGATGAAATGAATCTCCACCCCTGTTGCTGTGAGATCTGGAGAGCCTCTCACATGGTCTGTGAGTGTTGATGTCTTTCTCTACAAGGTGA
Source organism: Petromus typicus (assembly GCA_004026965.1). Lineage (NCBI taxonomy): Eukaryota > Metazoa > Chordata > Mammalia > Rodentia > Petromuridae > Petromus > Petromus typicus. Next base: position 59,117 of record PVIR01003069.1, on the reverse strand, counting down.
TGAGTTCTCCAGAGAGTCAGGTTCTGCTTGTATTCAAGATAATCTTTGATGGCTTTATAAGGCATAGAAAAAGGACTTGAACAAGAATTATATTACAACATGACAGAATTATTCCTCTGTCTTGAACTCCTTTTTTACACAGTTTATACTTGGAAGACAAAGTTTCAGTTTAATTCTAGAATCCTCATAGCACTTGCTAGTTTCTCTTTTGAAAAAAGGAAGAGGAAGGACAAGCTTAGACTAACATCTTTTTGCACAGAATGGTTTAATTTATGAAATGAAATTACATGATTCCCAGTTAGATTTTAATTTAGGATAAAGAACAAATTAATTTTTGTGGTATGTAATATTTGGATACACTTCTTGTTCTACCAGAGGTTCAAATTCAACTAAGCACTTATAACTTATTTGGAAATTCTATTTCTGTAGGCAGTAGTAGCTAACTAAATTTTAAGGTAGTGCTTTGTTTTCATTGTGTTGACAATCCTTTCTTTCTCATGTGATCAATAGTCTTATTGATGAGCACATAATTAACTCCCTCCTCCCTCCTATTTCTGTGAGCGAAATATCTTTCCCTGTCTCAATGATGTTGAGTTTAGTCACATAGCTTGCTTTGGTTACTAAAATGTGTGTAAAAGGAGTGTTGCCAAGTTCAGACCACCGTAGCTTATGCCCCTTACTTCTAGGCCCCCGAATAGATGCCTGGTGTTAACAGGACTGCAACCTGGAGTCTGGCCAGACAAGGCCAGCTAGAGCCAAGAGCAAGTGACCCTGCAGACCCATGCCTGTAAGAGCAAACACGTTATTATGATCTGCTGATTTTGCACATGATTGGTCAGCATAATTTCTGTGGAAATAGTGGAATGATACATTTATTGTTTAGGGTGAGTGAAACGTTTTTCATTTAGCGTAGTGACAAAAGCTTTTTAAAATGCATTTTTATGAAATTATGCATATAATTAAAATGCTGTTATAAGACTTCAGATATTTTCTAGTATCTGAATGACCTCTTGGTGTTTTGGGAATACTCCAGTCAGTGAGCAATAAAGTCTCTCCTAGCTCACATTTTGACAGAGTAACACTGAAGGAAGCTGAGACCCACAATGAGATATATATAAGTCTGGCTTGGACATTACATTTGTGACCTTAGAGCCTCAGGTGGTGAATGCAGAACTCTTTTGGAATCAATGAAAGAAGAGAGAAATGGAGATGATTTAAAAGCTAATTCTTTGCAAAGACCAATGCAAACAGATACAATAAAGAATGTACCCCAAAGAGCCAAATCTGTAGGTAAAATGTAAATTTGTGGTTTTCTGCTGCTGGACATGAGAACAGGAAACTATGTGATGGTGTCCACCCCACCCCTGCTAACTAGGGTATTCTGAGGTGATGGAAATGTTCTAGATGATGTTCTAGATGTTATATGCTGATGGTTAATGACTCCAAATTCCTGCAACTCCTTAAACCTATACCTAAATCATGTGGATTTTGTGATATACAAACTATTTCTTAATAAAGTTACCTAGAAATGCAGAATACAGAAAAGATAGCCATAGATACAATGAACTTGTACTAGTAATGGATATTAAGGATTGTGAACAGCACACAGTATTGATTTTTGGTATATATAACTAAAATACATTTCTAGAAAAATACACAGAAGCAGATGTCTTGAGTAGTACAATAATTACTTTTTAATAGTACTCTAAAACTGTTCTCTAAAACAGTCCTAGGTCTTTATAGTTAATTCAGCCAAACTTTTGAGAAATAATTTATCCTTATACAAGTTGTTGAAGGAGAAGGAAGACAGAGATACTGAGACAGATGCAGAAATGAGGCCGGGGAGAAGGCCAACTGGATTGTTATGTCAGGCTATAGAAAAATACAACAGCAGGAAGAAATTATAGCTGTATTTTGTTTCTGAACATAGGCATCAAGACACATTAGCTAATAGAATTCAACAGGGTGTAAAATATGTGTTGTGATCAAATGGAATATAATGCAGAAATAGGTAATACTGTATGTAACAGAAAACTTTTGCAGCAACCAAGGTTAGAAACTTTCAGAACGCTTCCCACATCTTCAAGTTGTAAATCTCTTTTCTGAGTTGAATCCCAGGAACTCTGTCCCAAATCTGCAAGAGGCTGTGTACACACAGGTTCATCACCAAGGAGTCAGAGAGGAACAGTATCCATTTCTAAAACACAGGATATATCATCATGGATGTGCAGCTGGGAGATGATGCAGCAGAAGAATCAACCAGGCAATGCAGACAGTGAGAACACAGAATAAAACAAGAGTAAGATAGACAACACTGCCTTGTACCTACATTAAAATGCACACACAGAGAACAATGCACATTTGTAATAATATATCAAATAAACAATGTACAGTTAATCCATTCACATTAATACTGAGGGAGAGAGGCATGTGGGTGAAGTGTGCATAGACTTAATGAACCAATGAATCAACTGAACATCCCAGAGAGTGGCTGGTTGTTTGTGTGAATGAGAAAGTCTGATTAACTCAACTCATTCCCTAGGTCTTACAGAAATGCATACTCTTCCTGAAGTTATTTCTGGCAGGGAGGGAATTCCCTTTCTAGGCTCTAAGACTAGTCCCTTTGCTTAATATTTTACAAGGCTAGTTGAACAGGTAGATGAAGGTACCGTTTGTTCAAAATAGTGATTATCAGATCTGGGGTTTTAATGACCAGAAGCATTTTGTTTGTAACTTGAAGACCAGCTGAGTTGTCTGATGTTTAATTTGGTGAGAAAGAAAAATCTCAAAATCAAAATAAGTCTAGGTTTTTTTTATAAGAGCTTTGTTAGCAAGATCACTACAGTTATCTATCTATGTTGTGTGTATATATTTATATTTGTGAAATAGCATGCAAAGCCCATTTTTCTTTAAACTAAGAAAAATGTCCTTATAAATTGATGGCTGTTAACTTTAAAAAAAGTAATCATTCCCCTTGCCCGAAAGAGATGATTTAGATTTTTTCCTAATCACTCTCCCATGATATTTTAATACCACAGATAAACTGCCCTTTTTAGGTATCATGGCCTTTCCGAGGGTCACACACCACTGTCCTATCTGTCAAATTTTCTATTTCCCCTTCTTCACAAGAACCAGGGGCACCCTCTTTCAGACAGTGTCACTGCTGTTAGGGATATGTCCCTCATACCAGAAGCACTTTATCATGTATGCTTTGAATAAATTCATTTATGCAATAACATTTCCAAAAAAACTATTTCCTCTGCTTTTGTATCTGGAATTTCTCCTTCAGTCATTTATTTTCATACATTCATCGTTTTCTCTTGTTATTCTCTCTCTTCTAAACAACCAATATTTTAGAGAGAGCATATGAAAAACATAGAGCACTGCTTTAAAAATTAAAATACAGTATGTTGAATACCTGCTAGAAACAAACTGTTAAGGACTAAAAGGGACTGGCAGTTGACTCAGCTCCAAGCTCACACCTCAGAGGAGACATAGGGCAGGGAGCTGGGTGCAAGGGAGTGGAGTAGGAGTGGAGGTGATATTCAAGCAAGCGCTAAAAGGAAACAGCTGAGCAGGCTGAGGAGGAGGAAAGGTTTGCACATCTGTCTGCTCCTCACCATGCATTTGTCCTGATGCAGAGGCCTGACAGACGACACTATCTTTACCCTCTAGCTGATACCCATCCTTGGGAACATGGCTGTGTGCAGGGGGAGCTGGAATTCTAATAAAAATAACCCTCATTTTTGTTGCTGACTTCCACACTGGCCCCTGCAGCTGCGCTCCCAAGACAAATTTTGTTTCCCATCTCAGCGAGGCTGTCAGCAGCACAGTAATGAGTCGAGCACACTGTGTAACAACCCTGTCTCCTTGTGACTGCCTGACAGTGCTTAGAAACATTTGTCACACAGCCACACAATGAACTCACAGGCTTGGCGACGTGGCAATTAAGAAAATTTGAGCATATTTTCATTTACCCCGATGGAGTCCTTCATTCTTGACAGTTTGTGAAATTACAGTGTTAAGTCATCACCAGAATGCTCTTAGCTTATTTGAAAATACATCATCTAGAAAACAGTAGAATATATAAACCTAAATGATGTTTATAATTATGTGAAGTGTCTGGAGATTTTATTTCTGTATTTCTGTCATCGTGTTTTACTTTTTGTTTGTTGCCCTCTGAACTTCAGGGAATTTTGGATAGGCGTTATTTTTATCTTTGTGAATGACACACTAGTTTGGGTGCTGTGTAAGAGGAGGCTTAGCATCTTTACACTGTAAAATATAAACTTAAAGAAGGCAGAGTCTTTGGGTTAGGCTTTGCAAGGGAGTTACAACCTTAATTATTCCCACAAAAGTAACTAATTTATGATGTAGATAATGCCCAAGTCCTTTATAATCTGTTTTGAAATGTAGACTAAAAATATTAAAAGCCAAGTTTTCTCTGGTCAGATGTTATATGTTATTCTTTTTGTGACTCCTACAGCTGAAATGTGTATTGTTCAGATTGGTGTGTTGTACAAAAACCAGCTGAGGATCAGCATCGGGGCTTGAGGCCACTCTGTTATTAACTAGCTTAGTGATTGCATTACCTGAATGGGCCGTATGACATACGATAGCCAGTCATTTCCAGTCAGCAACAACATACATATTTTCCACTGATGGGGTTTATTTTTCACTTACATTTGTGAGAACAGGCTGCAACTCTCCTTCCCTTCATCTGTGATCTGAACCTAGGCTAAAGGAACATTGCTACCAGGCACTGACATTGTATGTCACATAGAAAGATGCACAGAACATGGTAGAGCTCTGCAATAGCTTTCAAAGGTCCTGCTTGGAAGACAAACGTATCATTTCATTTATACTTCATTTCTCAAAGAGAATGACATAACCAAATCTCAGGGTACAGGAGTCAAGAAATAAAATTGTTCCATAAAGGGCAGCAGGTAACTTGATGAGTGACAGTCTGCCAAAGTGACCCTGGAAAAGGTGTTTGTGAATTGGAAAATAAAAGTGAGCATCACTTAAAGACCTATGCTTGTAATAAAATAACAATGTAGTATTTGAGAAGCTAGAAATGAGACATATTGGGGAATTCAGGCTGAGATTAGTTATAAATTCTGGAAAAATATATGAAATAGGCACCTCTTCTGGACAATATACCATAATGTCTGTGTCAGATGAGGTAAAAGAGGAAATAATTGTTTGATTTGGAAAAGAAAGTTTCACCCAAGTGTAACTCCATAATGATCTAGGGCATCCTGAAATCTTCTGCATTGCTTGCCACAAAACCAAAGATTCCTGTGATTAAAGACACATCATTCAATTTTGTCCAAAGCCTTTGTAATGATAAATACGAGGTGACCTCTCACTAATGTTCTCTTCATGAAGACTTTTTTTGCTGACAATGAGAAAGGAATAGGAAAGTTCTTGGAGATCGCAGAGAAAGTTCACAGCAGAAATGGAACGGGGTGGACTTGGGCATTCAGGTGTTATAGCAAATTGGATGCCTGACAAATATCAGCCCTGGGAGGCAGAGGAGAGAAGATACCCAGGCTGGAAACTGCACTATATGGTTATTCCTAATGCAGCTGATTTTGATAATATTTTTAACCCATTATGGCTTTTCCCTATTATTATAAATGTGGTGTTTTGTGGCACTGTCAAATGTGCCTATTTGCTTCAAAGAGACAGAACAGAAGTAGCAGGGAAAAGCTATATTATACTCAGTGTTATGTGGACCCAGCAGTAGATTTGGGAGAAAGTTTGCTGTATTGCTTTGCTTACATTGCACAGTATCTACCATCTTCATTGCACAAAATAAGGCAAGTTGTATATAGGGTAGTTGAGGAATAAATAAGCAATATTTGAGCAGGAGAAACAGACATTTTTGGCACAGCAGTTCAGTGATCTCATTCTTTGCTGTACACCTGCACGTTTTACCACTTGGAACCTGGCCCAGTAAGTATTTTCCATTGTAAATTCGAAGGTATTTCCAAACAACCAAGGTTGGGTGGACTGGGAGAAAAGAGCCGGATTGCATTTCCCACTTGAACTTTCTTTTGGAAAACTGTTCCTTCTTCTGGTCCTTCTCTGATACACTGAGCTATCTGTTCATGCAGTGGTTCCTGGGAGCCGGTAGACAAGTAGCTGTGATAAATGTCCCTTCGCTGGAGAGCAGATAAAGCAAAAAGAAAAATGAAGGGATTTGCCAAGGGCTTTGTACAAAATAGAGATTTCAACCAAAAGAAGCCAGAAATAAGCCTTTCATCTTGGAGCTCTTTGCTGCTTTATTCCTTAGCACTCTGGAACCTGCTTCAGGGACCTGTGTTAGGGCAGTTTAAGACTTAAAACCAACATCCAAGACCAGGATTTCTCAGCCTTGAGACCCTTAACATTGAGTGCCTTGAGGGTGTTCTCTTGGGCATGGTGCAATGCACAGTTGTATCTCTGGTTTCTACTCACAAGATGTTTAAAGCACACACCTGCAAGTTGAAAAACGAAGATGTTGTGATGCCCTTAGCTGGGTCCTCTCCAGATCGAGGTCGCCTCCAGCTGAGAGCAATTGATCTAGACAATATGATGTTTAAAATATCTGAGGTAGTCAGCTGTTGGCTGCAATGAAAGGCCCTGTGACTGGCAGTGGTACATTTCTATGTAGCACAGGTTTAAAAGTGTGTAAGAATGATAAAGGGTCTGGCTCTCCCAGGTTAGTAATTACCTCTGTTGTTATTAATTTTCCAAAGCAACCACCAGAGGAATGAGTCACTACTATTTCAATCCTTCTGCCACGGCTGATTGATTTTGTTCTTCTATTGTTTCTAATTTCATGTAATGTCTGATTATACTGAGAAGTATTCAATACGATTCTCACGTAAGAGTCATTACAAATAGGCTTATTCCTCAGCTGTAAGTAGGAAACCACGAAGGGTTTTATATTACTTTATTGAAATAAATGTTTTACTACATGTGAAATGTTTGAACACTCTACAAATTGATAGCATGGAACAAGAAGCCAAAACAAGTCAATACAGAAACCTGATGATACTTAAATATGCTTAAAAAGCTTATTTATTTTAAGCTTTCATTCCTATTGTACAAATTAGAGCATCAAATTGATTTTTAAAAAAACTTCTAAGTGATATATATAATTTTTCTCACTGGAGTTCTTGGGAAACAGCTGTTATATATATTTACTTCTTTCTGAAAACATATAATGAGCTCCCTGCCCATCTTAAAGACAAATCTTGACAAATATAAAATAATGTAAAAGGAATGAGCTCTTAGATCATGTCTGGGTCGCTGGCAGTAAATTAGGCATATGGGTGTCGTGTTCCCTCTCTCAGCTCCCAGGAGACCCTACCACTTACTACATTGCCAGGAAATTCCTGCCCAAGGACTTACATTGGCTCAGTGAGTGGTAATGCTGTCTTTTAATCAAGCCATGCCATGAAGAAATGACATCAGAGCTAGTATAGAAGGACATTGGTCACAGACAGAGGACTGTTTGGAGGAAAGAATGAAAAGACCGGGGAAATGAGAAGCCAGTCCTCTAAATCAGGCTTCAAGGGGGTACTAAGATTATACCTGGGGTGCAACTAATTGAGGGCTCACTTCAACATGAGAGGGCCTTTTTCTGGGGGCTGTGCTTATGGTTTTAAAGATTGAGCCAACTTCTCCATTTTTTTTTTTTTTTTTGAGACAGGGTCTCGCTTTGTGGTTCAGGCTGGCCCTGAGGTCAGCCTCAGACTCACATCACAGCAATCCTCCTGCCTCTGCCTCCAGAGTGCTGGGATTATAGGAGTGAGCCACCACACCCAGCACTGTGGTATGTGGTGCTGATTGCTGCTGGGTGTGAGTCTCCACACCCAGTATGGTATGTGGTTACAGGGGATCAAATCTGGGTCCTTGTGCTTGCAAGACAGGTGCCAGAACCACTGAGCTATATCCCTGGCCCAGTTGAGCCAACTTCTAAGCACTGGTATTTTATTTTTTTATTCCAATCTTTATTGGTACATTGTATATGCACATCATAGTCACTTTCAGCATTGAGAGTTTGTACCATTATATGATATGACATGACTTGATTCTCATTTTTCACATTCCCCTACACACCTTAAACCGCCCACCCCATATGTATATGATGTTTAATATATATATATGCATATATATGCTCTTCCTTTTTTATGACCATTACATAATTTTTCTACTCTTTACTTACCCTTATACCGCATTTCCTTTTAAATATTTTCTATTTCACAATATTTACTATATATATATACTAGAACTCATTTACATCTTCATTTTCTCATACTAGAGAAAAGATACAATATTTACACATCTGTGACCTATTTATTTCATTTTGGATGTACCTTCAGGACATCCTCCTAAACACTGGTATTTTTAAAGGTCATAATAAGGTGTTTTTCTCAGTCACTGTGTGAAAAGAGATCTCACCCAACATAATTATGCATTAGTTGGGAGCACAGATTCTGTAGCTGGCCTGGGTTCAAATGGTGCCTCTGCCCCTTAGGAGTCTGTCATCTTGAGCCAGTTACTTAATCTTTCTGTGCCTGTTTCTTCCACTGGGAAAATCAAAGAATCTTTATCTCATGAATTTTGTTCAGGACAAATAACATACATAAAATATCCAGAACAAATCCTGACTAATAATAAACTCTATATTGTAATAATGGGGAATATCTTAAGCACTTACTACTCTTTTTCATTTTTTAGACAGGTTCAGACTTAGATTCTTCTATAACAAGATTTCCTGGATCTTTGACTTTTTTACAATGTTTATTTGTTATATTAATTAGGGGATGGTTTAATGTTCTCTTTAAAATGTTTTATTGATATTATTCATTGATTTCCAATAATAACTTTGTAGGTCAATAAAAGAATTATATTTTGTATTTTTCCATGTGATCTGTCTCTCAGCTCCTGCACAGTGTTTGAAAGGGCCAACTACATGTGTATGGTGACACAAACTTCTAAAAAGACCTATGATTATTTACTCACATTTTACTAACCTGTGCCTCAAAAGATGTGAAAGGTGGCGGACTGTAGATTATCAGCTGAATTACAGCCCATTTAGGAAGAATAAGGGCCAAGGATTTAGTTCAGTGGTTCTGGCATCTGCCTCACAGGCTCAAGGTCACAAGTTCAATCCCTAATACAAAAAAACCCCAAAAAACAAAAGTACCATTTAGGAAGAAAAATTAAGATGTACTTTTTCCATATCTGGGTCACATAAACTCATCCTCCTTCATGTCAGATTTGCATTGGGAAAACATGAAGACCTCTTAGTCATAGATGCTCTTGCATAGATTGTACTGGCTTGTATCCAAGATTTATGAAAATGATGATGTGATTTTCCTTAAGCTGGTAGGAAAATAAAATCAATAAATTCTTAAAAATCTTTCAGTGCATCTTATATTTCTTTTGAATAATAGATCTGCTTTTTAAAAAAAGAAATTATTTTTCCCATGCTGCTGCTGAATGACATTGAAAGCTTCTGTTGTGACCTAGGAGGCACTGTCTTGCAGGCTATAGTATTCAATACCAGCATTTTGTTTTACAAAACTCTACAGTCAAGGTGCTAATTATTTCACACTACATCTCACAGTTTCATTGAATTTTGGATCTGAAACTCCTACCCCACATCCTCTGTCTGTTTTAACACTTAAAACTGGTACTTGGTGAGGCTGTGTAATTTCCCAGGTTACAGAGCATGGGAATACCTATGTTCCTTGCTTCTGTATAGAAGCAGAATAAAAAGAAATGTACAGCAGCTTTGCCTAACTCTGTAGAAGAAAACTCCACAGTAATGGAGGCATTGTTATTAATAACATTTGCCATGCTGTCTTGGCAATGATGTGTAGGCTCAAAATTCACAGTAGCATTAGTGCTATGTTGTGGGAGGTTTCAACTGCCTTTGATCTAGGTGTTGACAGCAAAACAACAGCCTACCAGGACTATTCTGAGACGAGTCTCATAAGGACATGGAAGATGCCTTGTATTCCTCAGCATCCTTTCCATTGTAAGTGATACAGTCTAACTCAAGTTGGTTTAAGTACAAATGAAAATCAATGTGGCTACCTAAACAGAAAATCCACATATTAAATTCAGGCAGTCTGAATCTAAGAGTTACAAGATGTCATTCAAGCCTCCCTTTTTAGCTCTGTATACTGCTTTATTTTCAGTGAGCACAAAGTGGCTACAGAAGTCTCCAGTATTACATTTGTCTTCATGATTCGAATGACAGAAAATGTTTCTTGATAGAGGATCATTACAGAGATCTCTCAATGGCCCAGTAGGATGGAGTTAAGTACTCCTTGACTAATCACTTAAAAGAAGAATAGGGTAACTAAGTTGGCCAGCGTTGTCACAAGATAGGAGTACAGGGTCACTCTTCCCAGGGTAAGTGCACTGAGAAAAAAGATTGAACACTTCCTGAGTTAGACTATGGATGCTCTGTCTGTTTTGCATGTGTACTCATGCACACAAATACTTGCACATCTATCGCTGCTTCACTGATTCCTAGGTATAGCCTAATCTATTCCTTTTCTCTATATTAATCAAATAGTGAAAAAATGTTTTTATGGTTCTTCTTGTTGCCATTTTCTTAAGCTACAACTTTGTGATTGAATCAACATAGTTATGTGGTATACTTGGTCTTCTATAATTGTTTTGTCAGTGACAAAGTTATAAAGTGCACAGAGCTGATCACTGACCCCTGTGGGTCCCCCAAAGGATATCGGCTGTGTTACTGCAGGGGAGTGTAAGGTATAAGAGAATCTTAGAGGCTCCTTCATTTGTGTATCCAAGAAATCTTGCCATGTGGCAGCCATGCTTTTAGGCAGAGTTCAGGGTGTTAAAGGAGAAAGTGACTTTGTTTTCATGGGGCTGGCATTCTGACAGTATGGGGATAAAACAAAACCAAGAGGCAAATAAGAATGAAATGATTAGAGAGTTACTGACAGGACAGCAGGTAAAGTCAGAAAATGACACTCTGGGCAGTTTAAGGAGAAGGTATCTGTTCCACATCTGGGGAAAGGAGCACTCCCAGCAGAGGAAGGTCAAAGGCTGTGAGGTGGGAAGAGCTTGAGTAAAATCTCACCAAGCCAGGAGTAAATGAGGTGAGAGACACAGCAGGGGCTAGGCTAAAAAAGAATCTCATAGGCTAAACTGAGGAGGTAGGTTTCAATAATGGGTGTAAATGAAGATGTATAGAAGCAGAATAAAAAGGCTTACATTTGATTTACATTTGGGAAAGATTACTCACACTGTTTGGTAGAAAATAGACTGAATACTCTGCGTACCTCAGGCTGACCTCAAACTCATGATCTTCCTGCTTCAGCCTCCCAAATGTTGACATTACAAGCATGTGTCGTGGTGCCCTGCTGAGTTTGTGGTTGAGTTGCTGCTGTTTCCTAACTTTTACTTCTTACCTGCCACAAAAGTTTAAGCACCAAACACATGGAAGTCCATGTTAGAAAGAGACTGGACTGACTCCACTCTGACCTTAGTGTTTCTACTTTCTTGATAAAGTCATCTATACTCTTTTTTTTTTTTTTTTTTTTTTTTTTTTTTTTTTTTTTTTTTTTTTTTTTTTTTTTTTTTTTTTTTTTTTTTAGGTTTTTGGAAACAGGGTCTCGCTTTGTGGTTCAGGCTGGCCCTGAGCTCAGCTTCAAACTCACATCACAATCCTCCTGCCTCTGCCTCCCGAGTGCTGGGATTACAGGCGTGAGCCACCACGCCCGGCACTGTGGATGTGGTACTGGTTGCTGCTGGGTGTGGGTCTCCACACCCAGTATTGTTATGTGGTTACCGGGGAATCGAACCCGGGTCCTTGCGCTTGCAAGACAGGCGCCGGAACCACTGAGCTA
>PVIR01003069.1:33252-47126 GCA_004026965.1 Petromus typicus | reverse complement strand
TCCAAAGTCATCTATACTCTTGTAGCCTTAGTTTTCTCATCTGTAAAATGTGATGCTTGGTAACCAACCACAAGAGATACATCTTAAGGAAAAGGGTTAATTGTGAACAGTGAATTCCCATATATAGTGAAATTATTGTCAATTTCTTTTGCTGGAAGGGATGAGGGGATATAAACTTTTTGGTGGAACTGAATTAAACAAGTCTCCATTAGTGGTATACAAGATTTTTTATGCTAGATTCTGTTAGATAACAGTAGTTTCAACAAAATCCTTTATAAAAATAATTTAATGAGTACATCTAATTCTTATACTGAAAAAATATAGAGTATCTCATAAGAATCCCATGTTAAGTATGTGTAGAATATAAATATAAAATCTAGTTGCTGTTTTTGAAGAGTTTGCAGTCTTCTAAGAGATAAAATATATATGAAATATTAGAACATAATTAAATTTTAGAGAAGTTCTGAAAAGGTAAAGAATCAAAGAAAACTGCCTCCCACTAAAACCTGCCTGTAAGTAATAATGAATTACTTAGTTATAGTAAGTCATAATTACTTAGTAATAGTAATAATTACTTATAGTAAGTAATAATGTATTACTTACAGTCTGTACCTCTCTTTGGTTGGTATTCTATATTTCTCTGAAGTATTGCAAGTCTCTAAAAAGAATAAACACTGTAGAAAAGATTAGCAAGGCTACTTCTGAATTTTAGAATGAAAGAGAAAAGTAGATTCAATACACTCATGACCTCTATACTGATCATCGCAGCCATTTTTCCAATGTATAATATTTTTTTAAAAAAATCTAAAGCAGGTCTAAAATTTGACTTTCTAAAAGGGTTTGCATGAGTATCTTTATCTTAGATTTATCTAAATCTGGTAGTAGATACTCAGGGATGTTCTGGGATTGTTTTCTATTAATTAACTTTCCCTAGTGAGAAGATGACTCATAGCCAAAATTTTAAGGGAAATTGGAAGAAAAGAGAATATAACAACCTCTGAAAGTAGGTGAGCACAGACTTCTCCTTGCTGAGGACCAAGGACTGTCCAAAGAGGGACCCAGCCACAGGTCCCCAAGGGGAATCTGGGGACCAAGGAAACCAAGTGTGTACTAATTATCTGCTTTGAGTGGTCAGCTCTAAATAGACACATTTTCTTATTCTTTCCAATTAAAGAAATACTTGCTTTTCTCCAGATCTGTTGGTGCCTTCTCATTAGTCTACACATTGCAATAGCAGGTGCATGACCTAGAAGATATTTAAAATAAAGAAGTAATAGCATAAACCAACTATCATGCCAGAGCAATGTAATTTCCCTCATAGTTTTCTTTGAGTTTGAGAAGAAGTCCAAAAAAGATTATAAAAACACAGAATAAATAGTGTGTATTCAGCTTTCTGTATCTACTGATTCCATTTGCACAGATATAAGCAACCACAGATTGAAACTATTTTAGAAAAACTTTAAGGAAAACAGACTTTTTATGCCATTGTTCTCTGAACAATATAGCACAATACCTATTTACACAGCATTTACTCTATTAGGTATTATAAATAATATAGGAATAGCTTAAAACATGTAAGGAAATTATGCATAGTTTGTATGCACATTTTATACTAGGGCCTTTCATGAGTAACTATGGAATATGGCATCCAGAGAAGTTCTGGAACCAGTCCTCCATGGCTACCAAAAACAATAGCTGCACAGATGTTTCAGCAAGTAGAGAACATACAGTTAATAAAAATTCCTCAAAAATTAATTATCCACAAATAAAAGAATGAATGTAGCCCACATTTCTGCATACAGTAAAATGAAGTAAAATGGATCAAAGACATACATATGAGAACAGAGGTGCTGAATCTGACTGAAGATGAAATAGATCTCTTGAAGACACAGACATGAGCAAGAACTCAAAAAGGAAAAGTAGACCCCATGAAATAAAATGTCCATTCAAAAAGAGGAAAATGAATAGACACTTCTTAGAAGAAGTACAGATGGCCAATAAGTACATGAAACAATGTTCAACATATTTGGCTATTAGAGAAAGCAAGAAAAATAACACTACATCCATCTTGCTCCAGAAAGAATGACTATCACTACAAACTCAAAGGAAATGCTAGTTGTAAGGTTGTGAGGTTGTGAGGGGAAAATAAATCCTCCTACATTGCTGGTGGGAATATAAATTTTATGTGGATATCTTCCTGTTGTCTGGTCATCCCGCTAAAAATGGCTTGCCAAAAAAAAGTATTCCAGTTTCTTCTATCTCATAAAAAAAGTGAATGAGACAAGCCAGTGGTGCTGAAAGCTTATTTCCAAAGTGAAAGGTGAAATGGTAAGGGAAGGACTAGCTCTGGAGAGCAAACTGAGGCCAAACAAAACAGGAAAGGAGAAAACATGAACAAAAAGGAAAGTACATCCAGAGCTTAGGGAACCTGGGTGGGCTGAGATGAAGACACAATAGGAGGATCTTGGTGCTATCTGGTCCCTTTTGTGCCATCTACATCTCATGGGAGCCCTTTGAGAAGTTTCACTTACGGGGTCCTGAGAATCATCTAGCTCTGCCCCTGAATCTTGAGGTTGACAGGTGTCGCTCACTTCTCTGGCCCACCTTGATATGCTCTATATCCTATATAATTCTCACGAGACTTGAAGAAATTATATTACAGTAATACATGTGTAGTCACATTTATACTGGCACAGCTCTGGACAGCTATCTCTTATGTGCATCAAAATATAAACAGAAAAATGAAAATGTACCTAGGCACAATGTGGTCCTATTTGACCATAATGAGGAATGAATTTGAGTCATTTGACTCTACAGTGTTAAATAAAATAAATCAGATGCAGGAAGCTAAATACTGTATGCTTTCTCTTATATGAGAAACTCAGAGTTTACATAATTTGAAGAGTAAAGTAAAAGAAAAATGATAGGAAATAAAGATGTTGACCCTTTGCAGATGGGAACAGAATCTAAGGAAAGAGAGAGAACAGAAAGAAGTTTACACTGTTACAAAGTGAATGTTATCATGAACATGTAGTTTAAAAAATTTACACTAAGGCATTGACTAGTTGTTTCATAAGTATAGGCAGATATTGTATTTGCTTTCCAGTAATGTGACAAAACACTTGAGATCATATTCTTGTAAAGAGTATTATTTTGGTGTATGGTTTCATAGGGTTCTACCCATGGTTTCTTGGCCCTATTGCCTTAGCCCTGTAATGACATAGTACATCAGGGAGGGGGCACATGGTGGAGGAGGCCTGTTCACCTCAGGGTAGTTGAAAAGCAAAGAGAAAGTGATGAAGGAGCTGAGGTTCCAGTATACCCTTCAATATTATCCCTTCAGTAACATAACTTACCATTAGGTACCACCTGCTAAAGGTTCTTCAACCTCCCAATTGTGCATTGGGTTTGAGACCAAGCCTTTAACTCTCAGGTCTTTGACAGGCACTCCAGATCCAAACTGTAGCAGAAGTACATAGTAGACATTGATGCCCACTAAAAGAGTCATAACTGACTAAAAAGTAGGGATCCAAGGGTACCTATTTTTAATATTTCCAAGTGTGAGTCTTGCTTGAAACAGGACACTCTGTCTAGTCTCATAATGTAATGAGGAAACAGACTCCAGAATTATACCAAGCCAGCAGTAGGTAAACACCAGTGAACAGCATATAATACAGAAGTCAGAGTCTCGCATACATAGATGTAGAAGTTAGGGGTCAAATTGGAAGATTTATAAGAAAGTACCCAAAGGTAATCCAGAATCAACCCAAATTGAGGACTAGGTGTATGGCATTGATGATCCCTGACAGTTATCAGAAAAGTAATATTTGATCTTGATTTGATATCATCTGACCCAGTTTTGATTGGATCAGGCAATAGGTATAAAATTCTTGCCATTTTGGAATATGTAATTGATCTTTCTGATGATTTTTTATAGATATCTTAAAATAGAGCAAGAAATACCTATGTGATAACTAATAAATTAGGTAGAGTGACAAAGTGTAATTTGCCTGCGACTGAAAGGTAGTCCCAGTAAGCATTTCCTTTTTAAACTAAAACAAGTTGGCTACATTTCTAGTAAGATGATTCAAAGCCATATCAAAGGAGGAAATACTGAAATTTGCTTTATATGATATGTAGTCATCCTATTAGTATCTACCATTGAGAGATGTGAGCAGTGTAGTATCTACCATTTAGAGTATTTACAATTTGATGTATTGTGAAGCACCTTAGATTAGCATTATTTAATATTCTCAAACAACCTATACCTAGGTATAATTATTTTCTCCATTTTTTATGAGTAGGAAATCACAATTTGCGATGCCTAGGTAATAGTTCAAAGAGACACTTAGTAAGTGATACAGGTCCACAAACCTGAGCAGCTGGATTTCAGAGCTCACTGTCTTTAACCTTCCAGAAGAGTTAAAGGGGCAGGCCCAGGGACTGGGTATAGCAGCGGCCGCACCGCAGAGGCAGAGTTTGGCGCCATTGCATCCGCGCCAGGGTTGGAGCTTGCTGGCCTCCAGGCCCACGCCGGAAGAGCGCCCAGGGACTAAGTATAGCAGCGGGCAGCGCCACGGAGGCAGCTTTGGAGGCGGTGTTTGGCACCATTGCATTCGTGCTGGGGTTGGAGCTTGTTCTCCTCCAGGCCTACCCTGAAAGTGTGCCCAGGGACTGAGTATAACAATGGACATTGCAGCGAAGGCGGTGGTTGGCATCATTGCATTTGCACCAGGGTTGGAGTTTGCTGGTCTCCAGGCCTATGACAGAAGAGCACCACAGGACTGAATATAACAGAGGACAGAGCTGTGGAAGCAGCAGCCCACGCCATCGCAGTCAAAGAAGGCCATAGTCTGACTTTATCCATGTCAACTGCAGAAGCACATCCAGGAACTCTGTACTGCTAAGTAGATGGACCTGTTGAAACATCAGCCAGTACCATTGCAGCTGTATAGGGCCTACAGCCTACTGGTCTTCAGGCTGACTGCACAAGTGAGCCCAGGGACACTATTGGTGAGCAGGCAGGCCCATTGGAATCTCAGGCAGCAACATTATAGCAGTGCAGGAGCCACAGCCTTCCTGCCTTTAAAGCAGAAGGGAGAAGGTGTTCTGATCATATTGTTTGAGTGCCTCATATGGTGTGCCATAACTAGGTGTTTTTCTTTGGGTCCCAATACAGACTGTAAAGAACAACCCAGGAAACACTGATATTTTAAGGTTCCTAACTATTAGAAGGAAAGAGACTTGCAGCAAACATCACCAGAACACAGAGCAGGTACGAAGCCAAAAACAACAGCAAGGAAAAAAAGTCAGAGAAGAGGAAAAACTCAAAGTCTCAGATACAAAGATCCTCACCTCCAAGTAACACAGGGGTAAGGGAAATAGAGAAATCTGAAGGCCAACCTCCAGGGTCTTCGGAAATGGTGACTAAAACAGATCTAGTAAAATGGAGATCAGAATTGATCTCTGAGATGAAAGCAGAGATATTGGACACTGTCAACATGATGATTAGTAAAGCTAAAGAGGAAATCATGGAATTGATAGAATCCAAGATAGCAAAAACAATGGAACTTTTTAAACACCTACAAGCAGAAGCCCAGGAAATTAAGAAAGAAAATGAAAGTTTGAGCAATAGAATGAATTTGGCAGAAGACTGAATTTCAGACCTAGAAGACAGGATCTCAACCAATGAACTGGAAAGCCGTAATCTATGGAAAAAAGCAAGTGATAATGAAAAGTCAATCCAACAGCTCCTAGATGATTCAAACAAGAATAACAAAAGATTGATTGGAATCACTGAGGAAGCAGGAGACAATGCTAAAGACATCAAAAAACTATTCACAGAGATAATGGCAGAAAACTTCATAGGAAAAGGAAAAGAATTGGACATACAAATATATGAAGCATACAGAACTCCACACGCCCATGACATGGAAAAATCTACACCTAGGCAAATAATCATAAAAGTCCCAGATATCCAAAAAAAGAATGAAATACTGAAAGCAGCCAGAGAAAAGAAAACAGTTACATTCCAAGGGAAGCCCGTCAGGATCACAGCGGACTTCTCAACTCAAACACTCAATGAAAGAAGAGCCTGGAGTGAATCTTTCCAGCCCTAAGGGAAAACAACTTCCAACCCAGACTAATGTGTCCTGCAAAACTATCCTTCAAAATTGATGGGGAAATAAGATACTTTCATGACAAAGAACACCTGAAAAACTTCACAAATATGAAACCGGTGCTCCAAAACATTTTAAAGAATATCTTGGAGAAAAATAAGGAAAGTTTCAAATCCATGAGACCTAATCGAGTCAACCCATGGGACCAAACAAGAAAGTGATGGGAAAAGGACAAAAGTAGAATAACACAGCCAAGAACAGGAAAACATGGCAGCACTAAATTTACCTATATCAGTCATAACCGTGAATGTCAATGGACTCAACGCGCCAATTAAGAGATACAGACTGGCAGAGTGGATCAAAAAGCAAGGTCCTACAATCTGATGCAAGCAAGAAACACAACTAATTCAGAAAGAAACCCATGGACTGAAAGTAAACGGATGGAAAACAATACGTCATGTGACAGGAAACAGCAAGAAAGCAGGAGTGGTGATTTTATTTGCACAGAGAATAGACTTCAGGCCAAAACTGATAGAGAGATATAAAGATGGACACTATCTTTTAGTACAGGGAAAAGTCCAAGAGAAAGAAATCACAATCTTAAATATCTATGCTCCAAATTCTAATGCACCCAACTATATAAAACAAACATTAACAGACATGAAAAACCAGATAAACATCAATACAGTAGGGGACCTCAGTACCCTTCTGTCACAAAGAGACAAATCGGCTGGACAAAAAGTCAATATGGAAATCCTTGAGCTCCACCAGACTCTTCAGCAAAAGGACTTAATAGATGTCTACAGAGTATTTCACCCCACAAAGTCAGAATTTACATTCTTCTCAGCGACTCATGGATCATTCTCGAAAATAGACCATGTGCTCATTCATAGTACGGGTTTAAGCAAATATAAAGGGATTGAAGTTATCCCTTGTATACTGTCAGACCATAGTGCCCTGAAATTGGAGCTGAATAGCAAAGGAAAGCCCAGGATCCTCACAAACACATGGAAACTGAACAACATTCTGCTGACCAACCAATGAGTCACAGAAGAAATTAGAGAAGAAATTGAGCAGTTCTTACAACTAAACGATAACCCCAGTACAACATATAGAAATTTATGGGACACAATGAAAGCAGTTCTACAAGGAAAATTCATAGCAGTGAAAGCCTACATCTAGAAAACGGAGCAAGCTCAAATAAACAATTTAATGCTGAACCTCAAGTGACTAGAAAGAGAGGAGCAAAACAAACCCAAAGCTCACAATAGGCAAGAAATTATAAGGTTCAGGGCAGAAATTAATGCAATAGAAACCAAGAGAATGGTTCAAAAAAATCAATGAATTGAAAAGTTGGTTCTTTGAGAGATTAAACAAAATTGATAGACCCTTAACCAGCCTAATTAAGCAAAAGAAGGAAAAGCTCCTATGTATGCCGTTAGGAATGAGAACAGAGAAATTACTACTGACCCAGAGGAAGTCCAGAGGATAATAAACACCTACTTTGAAAATTTATACTTCAATACAGTGGAAAATTTAGAAGAAATGGATAGATTTCTAGACACATATGAACTCCCAAAGCTGAATAAGGAAGATATAGAAAAGTTAAATATCCCAATAACAATCTGTGAAATTGAAAATGTAATTAAATACTTGCCAACAGGGCCAGGGAGTTAGCTCAGTGGTTCTGGCATCTGTCTTGCAAGCACAAGGACCTGGATTCAATCCCCGGTAACCACATACCATACTGGGTGTGGAGACTCACGCCCAGCACCAACCAGTACCACGTACCACAGTGCCAGGTGTGGTGGCTCCCACCTGTAATCCCAGCACTCGGGAGGCAAAGGCAGGAGGATTGCTGTGATGTGAGTTTGAGGCTGAGCTCAGGGCCAGCCTGAACCACAAAAGTTAGACCCTGTCTCAAACAAAACAAAACAACAACAACAACAATAAAAAACCTTGCCAACAAAGAAAAGCCCTGGACCTGACCATTTTACTGCTGAATTCTATAAAATTTTTAAAGAAGAGTTAGTGCCTCTACTTCTGAAACTCTTCAATAAAATTGAAAGGGAAGCAGTACTCTCAAACTCATTCCTGGAAGCAACCATTACCCTGATTCCAAAAGCAGAGAAAGACCCAACCAAAAAAGATAAGTACAGGCCACTATCCCTAATGAACATCGATGCAAAAATCCTCAATAAGATCCTGGAAAACAGAATACAGAGAATTATCAAAAAGATTATATATCCTGATCAAGTTGGATTCATCCCAGGGATGCAAGAATGGTTCAACATACGTAAATCAATGCTGAACACTATATTAACAGGCTAAGGACAAAAACCATATGTTCATCTCAGTTGATGCAGAAAAGGCGTTTGACAAAATACAACACCCATTTATGTTCAAAACCCTAGAAGATTGGAATAGATGGTTTGTATCTCAAACTAAAAAAAAAGCTATCTATGAGAAACTACCAGCCAGCATCATACTAAATGGTCAAAAATTGAAGACTTTCACACTAAGATCAGGAACAAGACAAGGATGTCATCTCTCACCACTTCTATCCAATATAGTTCTGGAAATATTAGCCATAGCAATTAGGCAAGAGAAAGAAATAAAAGGAATAAAGATTGGAAAAGAAGAAGTTAAATTGTCATTATTTGCTGACGACATGATACTCTATCTAGAGGATCCTAAAAACTCAATTAAAAAACTGCTGGACCTAATTGCCAATTTTAGCCATGTAGCTGGTTACAAGATCAACATTCAAAAATCAATAGCCTTTGTATACACAAACAGTAGACCCACTGAGATAGAAATTGGGGAGTCAGTCCCTTTCATATTAGCACCACCCCCCAAAAAATATCTAGGAATCAATCTAACAAAGGAGGTGAAAGACCTCTACTCTGAAAACTATAGCACTCTGAAAAAGGAGATAGAAGATGATATCCAAAAATGGAAAGACATACCTTGCTCCTGGGTAGGAAGAACCAATATTGTCAAAATGGCTATACTCCCAAAACTACTCTGCAGATTCAGTGCAATCCCAATTGAAATCCCAACAGCATATTTCACAGATTTAGAAAAAAAAAATCCAAACTTTCATCTGGAACCACAAAAGACCTAGAATAGCCAAAGCAATTCTAAGCAACAGGGACATGGTGGGGGGTATTACAACTCTAAATCTAAAACTATACTATAAAACCACCGTGATAAAAACTACGTGGTACTGGCAAAGTAACAGACCTGAGGATCAATAGAGTAGATTAGAAGATCCAGAAACTACTCCAGATACACTGAGCCACCTCACCTTTGACAAAGGAGCTAAAAACCCTCAATGGAGGAAACATAGTTTCTTTAACAAATGGTGCTGGAAAAACTGGGCTTTAACTTGCCAAAGACTAAAACTAGATCTAACTCTTTCACCATGTACCAAGCTAAAATCAAAGTGGATAAGAGACCTAAATATTAAAACAGACACTCTAAACCTGTTGCAAAACAGGTTAGGTAAAACTCTTGAAGACATTGGCTTAGGGAAAGACTTCTTGAACAAAACTTGTATAGCACAGGAATTGGCTGAAGAAATCAGCAAATGGGACCTCATATTTTTAAAAATCTTCTGCACAGCAAAGGAAACCACCAACAGAGCAAAAAGGCAACCAACAACGTGGGAAAAAAATCTTTACCAGCTGTTCCTCAGACAAAGGGTTACTATCTAGAATATATAAAGAGCTCAAAAAAATCAGCCCACCCAAATTTAAAGACCCTATTCAAAAATGGGCATCTGAAATGAGCAGATATTTTTCAGAGGAAGAAGTAAGAGCAGCTAAGAAGCCTATGAAAAAATGCTCAACATCATTAGTCATTTGAGAGATGCAGATGAAAACAACACTGAGATTTCATCTCACTCCACAAAGAATGGCTGCCATTTCAGAATCCATTAGCAACAGATGTTGGCGAGGCTGCGCAGAAGAAGCAACCTTTCTCCACTGTTGGTTGGACTGTAGACTCATACAGCCCCTGTGGAGATCAGTTTGGAGATTCCTCAAAAAACTAGGATTACAGGTCCCATTTGACCCAGCCATTGCCCTGCTACGTATATACACAAAAGAACTAAAACACTCATATCACAGTGACTTATGTGCACCCATGTTTATAGCAGCTCAGTTTGTGATTGCTACATCTTGGAAACACCCCAAATGTCCATCAACTGGAGACTGGATAAAAAAAGCTGTGGTTCTTCTACAGAATGGAGTATTGCTGTACCACAAAAAAATGATAAGTTTGAATCATTTCTACTTAAATGGACATACCTTGTGGATATCCTCATAAGTGAAATAAATAGGTCGTAGATCGGTACATATAGCATCTTTTCTCTGGTGTGAGGAAATAAAGATGTAAATGAGTTCTAGAATTGTATGTTATATATTGTGAAATAGAAAATACTCAAAGTGAAATAGGGTGAAGGTGGAAAAATAAGATTATAACAAAAAAAAGGAAACCAATTTTATGTGTATAGGGTGGTGGTAGGTTGGGTAGGGCTATGGGAAAAAATGAGAATTAAATTGTGTCTTATACTGATACAAATCCTCATTGTGGAGTGCATATGATGTGTATATGTAATGTACCAATAAATATTTAAATTAAAAAAAAGTTAAAGGGGCTACATAACTGCTTCAACATTTCGAATTCTGTCGCAGGAGAAGGACTAGAGTTATTTTTTAATGGCTGGAAGTAAGTGAAGTCACAGAAAGCCAAGCTTCTGAATTTCTGAACTTTCCTGAATATTATAGCCTGCTCCAGAAATGAGATTTTCCTTGCAGTTGATACAAATTCCTAAGGGAATATAAGCATTGCATAACTGGTCTAATTGTTAAAATCTTTCCTAAAGCAAAGCTGTTGTACTCTCTTTTAGTTTATTTTTATAGCAAGCTCAAAATTACAAAAGGACCCCTCCTCACAGATTCACAAAATTAACTTGAAAAACATAATAATATGAATATTAAACGAAAAACATAATAGAAAGACAACTTATTTTTATGATATGATTTATCATAAATCCTTATGCCTTTTTAATAGATACTGATACACCGTATGCCCCTTTTAATTTGTTTCACTATAAATCATAAAAGATCCATAATCCAAGTGCTTTATTTATTTTTACAACCACAGAAGGCCATCTTACTTTCCATTCATGATTAATTTTTTTGATGGCTCCCTCTAGATCTTAGAAAATAATTAAAACTAATGAACAATCTGCAGTGGCAGTAAAGCAAGCAGCGTATTGTTTCTTGTCCGGGCTCCAAGCTTGATCAAAGAGAAGACTCCCTGAGATGCGGTGATATTTTGTACTTCACTTCCTGGCCACCCACTGAGACCAAATGACAGCTTCAGGGAAAATCATGAATTAAGATTTGTTTTTTTAGTGCTGTATAGAACAGAATCTGAAAAAATACAATTAGTCTCTGTAGCTGCTGAATCCCCAACAGAGACAGATTTGAAGATGTGTGCTTTTTATTTTCCCTTCCCACTTTCCTGAATCATCAGTGGAATAATGTGTTCATTAAATCAGGTCTCTTGCTCACACATATCACATGTGTAACTGCTACTGGAAATGCAAAAACAGTTGCACTACTGTTGTGTCATATTTTCCCCAGTATGATGAGAGAATATTTTATTCAGAGCTTTATACCATCAGAGTAAAGAATAACAAAGTCAGGTTACATTCATTGTGTGAGAAGCAAGAAGGTTAAACTGTAAAGTGCTTTGATAAAAAGGGAAAAGAGAAATGGGAATGTGAGAGAGGAATGATTGTTGTCATCTCTGTCTCTGTTGTATGTTATGTTCTCTATGTTCCTGTAGCAGAAAAGTGCATGACACTTGGTTGATGTACTCAATTTAACCTGACCACTCAACTAACAAACTGTAATGAATTATAATAGAAGCCTTATATTATTAAACTTTTTCTCAAAAATTTCATGCGTTATAGATATAGCCAAAGTGATCTAGCTAGCCATAAAGAGAATTTAAAAGATAATAAAAATATATTCTTTTTTTTTGAGACAGATTCTTGCTTTTGTAGCTCAGGTTGGCCCTGAGCTCAGCTTTGAAGTTGCTGTAATTCTCTTGCTTCTGCCTCCCAAGTGCTGGGATTATAGGCGTGAGTCACCATGCCCAGCACTGTGGTATATGGTTCTGATTGCTGGTGGGTGTGAGTCTCCACACCCAGCGCTGTTGTATGTGATTACTGGAGATTGAACCTGGGCCCTTGCGCTTGCAAGGCAGGAGCCAGAACCACTGAGCTAAATCCCTGGCCAAAATTATAGTCATTACTTAGTTGTTCTAAAGCTTGTTACATTTGTTTCTTCCTTCTTCTATTTCCAATTTTTATATTTATTGACCCTAAGTAAGAGGAAGAAATGCTTCTGAGGAATTTTGTGAAAGACTGACATGGACTGGCTGCCAGGAGTTGTTAGATTTCAATCTGCCAAGCTTGTTCATTTGCTGGTTGGCACAGCAAAGTTAAAACTGATGATACAGGCCTGAGCCCCAGGTCACAAAGGTCCTATACATTTGCAACACTGCATTGCCCTTAAGCAGGATAATCAAAATTCACCTTCAGAATATTCTCTGTGCCTCCACCTTCTTCTATCTGTTACAGAAGTTTAAAACGTAAACAATAGAAAAGCTTAGCTGTTCCCTCTATATACCCTGAGGTCGAAGCTTGCTCTCAGGGAAAGATCCCACTACTACAAAATTTCAGATGAGTTTCTTAATCTTCTTACTCATAGCAGAATAAAAGATAAAGCAGATTATAAAAGAAATGCATGAGTTGGTGGGAAAAAAAATCTTAAGACATTTAGAGCTTGAACAACATCAAGAGTAAAGCTCCTATTTTATGTGCCACAACTTGACAAATACCTACAATTGTTTTGTTTATAATACACAGACAGGACCACAGTCCTTGACTGAGATCCCTTGGCAGAAGTCTAAATTGAGCTCAACAACATGTGGTTCACAGGCCACATCTAGCCCAGTACTTACTTATATTTGGCTTGTGAGCTGAGGATTATTTACATTCTGAAATGGCTTTTATAAAGTCAAGAAAAAAATAATATTTGTGACACGTGGAAATAATCTGAAATTTAAACTTTCCCTGCCATATATACACACTACCCAGTGTTTCTGAATGCTTTAGCTCTACAGTCCTGGGACAGAGTTGTTACAACAGGTGAAGAAGCCTAAGTTAACTAAAATTTGGCCCTTTCAAGAAAAGCTTGCTGAGGCCTAGGGCAGTGTCTTTCGAGCACTGTCCTCAGGTACAGCAGAGCTCTCCTCAGTTCAGACAGTGGGAAAAGAGGCTCCAGGAAAGGCATGCTCTCTTCACTTAGAATGCTTCTCCTCTTACCTGTTCTGTAATATTGAAATCTAAGATTACATTTACATAATGTTTAAGACTATCAGATTACTGTGATAAGGAATGACTTCTTATAAATCACAAAATATTTGAAATATTTTTTCTACCACCTTCCAGGGTAAACATTGATAGTTTTCCAGTATTCTTTTTTTTTTTTTTTAAATTATCTTTATTGGTACATTAAATATACACATCATGATTGCACTCCATAATGGGGATTTGTACCAGTATAAGACACAACTTAATTCTCATTTTTTCCCATAGCCCCACCCACCCTACCACCCCCCCATATATATAAAATTTGTTTCCTTACTTTTTTGTTACAATCTCAACATTGT
>PVIR01003069.1:0-33152 GCA_004026965.1 Petromus typicus | reverse complement strand
AGTATTCTTTTCAGGAAGTAAGAGGATACTTCCATGTCATCATAAAAGTGCAAATTTCTTTTTGAAAAGATTTATTTTGGTGTATGTTTTAGATATACACAATGATCACTTTCATCATAGGGGATTTACACCTGTACATTATATATCCTGATTCTTCTTTTTTTTTTTTTTTTTTTTACATTTTTTTTAATCTTTATTGGTACATTAAATATACACATCATGATTGCACTCCATAATGGGGATTTGTACCAGTATAATTCACAACTTAATTCTCATTTTTTCCCATCTGATTCTTCTTTTTTCCCAGCCCTTTCCCCTGCTATCAGCACATCATCTTCTCTTTATAAACCTTTGTTTTAATTTTTTCCTTCTTTTTCTTTTCCCTTCCTTTTTTCCCACCCTCTCTCCATGCTTGTATTCCCTCCAATTTGAATATTTTCTTCCTACATCTCTCTGTCTGTTACACATTTTAGTCCTTATTACCCTTTCAGTTTCTCCTATCAGAGAAACAATGTAATATTTAAGCATGTTTATTTATGTATTTGACTTGAGTAATGTGATCTCATGATGCATCCATTTACCTAAAAAGGTATCAAGTTTAATCCTTCTCTTAGGCAGAATAGTACTGTTATATTTTTAAAAGCACATTTTCTTTATCTATTCATCAGTTGATGAGTAGATGGGATGTTTCCAATACTGAGCTATTAGAAAACAGAAAGCACAAATTTGTGTGGAAGAAAGCTAAATTTGGAACTCATGTTGGTGCTTTTTCTCTCTTCGTTTTCTCCCTTAGGTTCTCTCAATTCACTTCTTTCTACCTCTATTTTATTTTTCTTCCCCTTTTTCTTATGAACTTTCTTGATTCCTTCATAATTGCTTCTTCTTAAACGAAGCTTACACATGGCTTTGACCTGACAGTCTTATTAGTTCTGATTCACCCCTGCTTTACAAATTTCTCCTGTTTGTCTCTAAGTGGTTTCTGACTTGAGTTTCTTAGTCAGTCTATACAAATTTAGTCCTCGGTTTTCTATTTTTTATGTACTTCAGTTGCATCTTGAATGAAACAGTCATAATAATTAGACCTATCTCATAAATTTCTTATGCTAATGAAATCATACAAAGGCAAAAATATATAAAGGGAACATAATATACAATTAGGTAATGTTATATGCATTATATAATTAGCCAATATGTGTTTGTGTGTGTCTGTGTCTGTAGGTTTGTATGTCTATATATAATACAGAGATGCACAATGCTTGGCATTCAATAAACATGATTTAAATGTTTATGCTTAGTGTCTGATTGCCTATTATCTGATTGGCTTGTTGAAGTCATGAGTTGATCTTCCTGGTCAACATAAAATTTTTAAATGACTCATTTCTTTTCAACAACCAGTAGTAGGTTTTATCAGCAGAGGTTCATTACAAGGGATAGCAAATTCCATTAATGGCTCACTTCTTTACCTGTTTCTGTATCTGCTCACTTTGCTGTGTAAATCTGCAGCACCTTTCAGTGGGTAGGACACAGTTTTCCTGCCCTGATGCTGGGCTTGATATGTGACTTGCTTTGGTGATTGCAAAATTGACAGATATACAGTTGAGTTTATGCTTTTGATCCTCTGCCATCATCACGAGAAGGCCATGCCCAAACTGCTCTACTGATTTCTAGAGGAGAATAAAAAATGAGAACAGAACTATATCTGGCCAGGCTTAGCCAAGCTATGCTAGACCCCAGTCAACCTGCAGATGAGAAGAAACAAGACATTGCTGTGATCTATGTCAGTAAGCTTGGGATGGCTATTTCACACAGCATAAACTATTGTAGGAAAAAAAATTACCTACAGTATCAGGTTGAACCCAGTAGCATATCATTATATTTAATAAACAGACACATTCAAGTGTTTTTATAAAATATATTAGAATTCTCAGAGTTCTTTCAAATTCTAGTGTTTTTTACTCCCCCCACTGACCCTCCTGACTCTAATTTTTTCTATTTATATTTTCTGAAAAATCCATAGATCTCTCTGAAGGGCTTAAGCAAAATGTTTTGCTTTGCCAGTGCAAATTCCCTTAGGGATTCACTTAAAACTTATCTGCTGTCAGAGGGCACTACAGATGATTCGCATAGCTACCAAAGGTGAAATTGATTCCCACATATCCAACCTGGTGGAGTTCTGTTAGGGTTAAGGAGAAAAGGAATAGAGCTGATGAGAACAGAAGAGCAGGCTAGCTTTGGAATGCTTGCAAACTGAAGGTTGTTTTCTTCAGAAGAGAAGCAGAGAGAGACCAATACAGAGATATACACAAAAATATGTATTTACTAAGCTTACTCCTTCTTGGTAGAAAGACATCTTTTGAGGCAAAGATGAAAGAAATGACAAGATCTATACATTGAAGAATCAAGATTTTGTACTTGGATCCAGATGTTTTCATTTTCCAAATGGGTTTGTGATTAGGATATAGTTTACGGTCAACTGAAGGGCATAGGAAGAAATGTTTTCAAGATGGGATCGTTTAGATACTAATCTTTGTGTGTGCTTGTACCCTTCATTCTCGGATGGTACATTAGTTGCTGCTCTCTTGTTGCTGAGACAAGATACCCAACACCAAAAGAGGAAAAGGTCACTTAGCATGCAATTTATAGAGGTTTCAGTCCATAATCAGCTTGCTCCAAGGCAGAGTGATATATGGCAGAGGGACATCACAGAGCAGAAACAGTTCATGGATTCTATGTGGAACTAAATGCTAAAAGGGAACTTAACAGCATCTTCTTGTCCCTTTTGTCTTATTCAGACAATTTAAGGTGAGTAGCACTTACATCCTTAATCCCAGTACGCTAGCTCCTAGCTCCACTATGAATCAGTCACACACTCTAAATTCAGCCACCTTTAAAAAAGCATGAGGCTTTGAGGGGACGTTTAAACACAAGCCAAAACAGATGACCATGAGTTTTATTTTTCATGTCTTAAACTATTGATAGAACTGAATCACCTTGGTTAAATTCCTGGTTCTGCTATTTATTAATTTACTATAGTATGAATGTAGTTTGATCCCAGAGGTTCATGCATTGGAGCTTAGTCCGCAGTGCAGCCATGTTGAAGTGATAGATCCTTTAAAAGGTGGTACCTCGCAGAAAGTGACTAGGTTGTGGTCTCTACCTGAATGAATTAGTGCTGGCCTCCCAGAGTGATTTGAATCTTAAAGAAGTGAAT
This sequence comes from Petromus typicus, assembly GCA_004026965.1. NCBI lineage: Eukaryota > Metazoa > Chordata > Mammalia > Rodentia > Petromuridae > Petromus > Petromus typicus. The sequence continues at coordinate 29,941 of PVIR01003069.1, read as the reverse complement.
TAGTTCTTTCAAGACTAGGTTGTCATAAGGGGAGCAGCCCACATACATAGTCTCTTCTCCATGTTACTCTTTTCTACTTTTCTATCATTTTGTGTTCAGCCAAGGGAGGTCGCACCAATATGTTGTGTCATGTAGTTTGAACCTTTGAACCTCCTGGAATTGTGAGCCATATAAGCATCTTTTTAAAGTACCCAGCCTCAAATACTTGGTCCTGATAATACTGAGTAGCCTAACACACTGGAAAACCTTTGCCAAGATACAAACCCACTCTTGTCTTCTTATGAAGTTGTGTATAAGATTGTTAAATCATATAAAGTGTTGAAAAGAGTATTGCAACATACTCAGCACCTTATAAATGATTGTTGCTATTAACAATAGCTATCTCTAGTATTTTGGTGATAAAATACAGGATTTTTCCCAGGAACTCCCTTTATTTTAGACCATATTCTGTAAATATCAGCTCTACCCACTTAACTTGACCAAATTGAGCTATTACCTGTGACTAAAGTAATAGATTGAAGTTAGAACACGTGACCTAGTTTAACCAATGAAGTACAATCTTTAGATTTGATGATTATGTGAGAGATACAAACTTCCATTTCAAATATATATCATGTCAGAAGGAAGTAACCCAGGAGTAAAGCCTATAGCAAAGGGCACAGCCAAGGCACAGAGTAATAGGGCCTATTGACAAGACTTAAAACCACAGATTAACCCCCTTGATACTCAGGAATGTGCTTGAGTAATTTTCTGAGACGGTACTTATTTATTTATTTATTTATTTATTTATTTGCTTAAACCAGTTCAAATTGAATTTAACAGAAAGAAAACACAAATGCTTTCTTATTGTATTGACATAAAATTTAACTGAAATTTTGATGCCTTTTTAGAAAATTTTTACAGAGTTAGGCTATTTGGCGTCTACCGTAAATGAGCAAACATTAATTAGTCCAAAAATGCCAGTCTTCAGTTTGGCCAGCCAGAATGGTTATCCTAGATGATTTTAACTTCTATTTTCTGAGAGTTGTAGGCTACAGCAGCCTATAGTAGGAATTACCATCTTCCTCTTCTATGAGTTATGCATTAGACCATGTTGAATATAGCATTTATTGAATATAAAAAACAGTAAATAAAAGAAAACAGCTTTGATTCTCCTCCCTCAAGAGATTTATTCTGACAGTTTTCAACTTGATGAAATAGATAATGGAAGTCTCTTGTCACAATAACTCAGTTTAAATGCATTGTCAGATTAATAGACTCAGTTATCCACTTCACTGAGAACTCTAAGAGGCAGTATTTGAAATCATCCTTTCTAATAAACATCCAAAAGGATTACAGGGCATTTCTAAACATGGGAAACTGTGAAACAGGCAAATATTGCCAAAAATGAGGTAGTTTCTCCTTCCTTTTACTTGGCATGGCTTGTGTTTATTCTCTTTTCTTTCTTCTTGCTTTCACACTCTACTCCTCCTGCCTGAAAAGAATCTCTTCAGCTCTTTGCCTCCTCTCTGAGGCATGAAATATGCACATACTTTAGTGTGGACCAATCATAGTCCCTCTCCAGCATGCCCTCAGTGATTGGTCTAGGCTGTGGATGTGTGAAATACAGCCAACCCCTGTCCACTCACAGATCTTTTTTTTTTTTTTAAATGCTGAAAGTTGTTGTGGTTGTTGTAGTAACAGATTCATTAGGTAGGTGGACAATTGGCAGTAGTAAACAATAATATTTTTGCAGGGAGAAGCTGAAATACCTATAAAGAACCCTTGGTAGCAGGCAAGGTCTTCCTTTTGATTGTTCCTGAAACTGGCTGTGTCTCTCCTTCCCGTGAAGGGCCTGTCTACCTCAAATTCTGGTATCCAAAATATGTTCCATTTCAACAGAAAGTTATACAGCATGCCAAAGCAAGAAAATAAGCAGCCTGAAGAAAATAGAATGGTCACTAGGAATAGACTTGTGTATTACATAGAAGTTAGCAAAAAAAGATATTGAAAATAACATTAATATGATAGGGTCTCTAGTGAGTAAAATACATGACATGTAAGAATAGATGGAAGATATGAGTAGTTAAAAACTTAAAAAAGAATAAAATGGAAAATATAGATATAAAAACGCTAGCAGAAATACGGAGAATATTCCACAGAGCTCAGCAGTAGGCTGTGTGCAGTCAAAGAAAGATTTGGTGAAGTTTTCAGTTAGGTCACTAGAAACTTTCCAAACTAAATGGTAAAGAGAAAAACATAAAATAACTGTAATAAAATTTCAAAATAGAAATGTTGTACATGTCAGGAGGGTATCAGCAGAAGCAACAATGGGAAAATAATGAATATTGGCCAAGCACTCCCCCAAATTAATGATGGACGGACTCAACCTGTCGTATCATATGCAAACTAAAGAAAACCAAAGACATACAGGAAATCTTGAAAAAAAACCAGATGAACAAAAATATTTTCCCTATAGAGGAAGAAGGATTAGAATTCAGCATGGTTTATTTTATGAAGTAGACAAATGACAGAGTGAAATTTCTAAAGTAGTGAAAGAAAAATCCTCCATCAACCTAGAATTTATAGCCAAAACAAATCACTCCTTGAAAAATAAGAGAGACATACTTTCTCAAGTAGACAAAAAACAGAGGGAACTTGTCGTCAATAGACATGATCTGAAATTTCTTCAGACTGAAGGCAATGGGTCAAAAAATTGAGATCTTTGTAAAGATAGGAAGAAATAAAAACTTGGTTTTTTTAACCTTTACTTAATGGTAAAACAAACAAAGCTAGTATATAATCACACAGGAGTTACTTGCAAAAGACATAGCAATCCTTATAGGGCATACAACAAACAGTGGTCTGTCAAATACACAAGGAAAAACTAGATCGAAGTAAAAGGAGAAATAGACAAACTCATTTTTGTACATGGAAAATTCAGTGTTCTGTCAATAATTTATAGAGCAAGCAAAAAATGGCTGAAAATATATAAGTCCTAAATAGCGCTATCAGTCACTTAGGTTTAATTGGAATTTATAGAATACTCCATCCAATAGCAGATATTCACTCTTCTCAAGCACATATAGAAATTTAACTGAGATAAACCACATTCTAGACCATAAAATGCACCTGAGTAAATTTATACAAATCGTGCTTTTAGATCATAGTGTAATTAAATACAAGAAACAAGTTGTGAGAGTCAAGGTAAGGGGAGTCCCGGTGGCAAAGCTGAAGTAATAGGTCACAGAAACATAACTGGAAAATTCCACAATATCTTAAAATTAAATAATTAATTTCTAAATTAACTTTTGTGCCAGGCATAGTGGTACTCATGTGTAATCCCAGTATTTGGGAGGCTGAGGCAAGAGAATTGCCAGGAATCTCAGGCAAGCCTGAGCTACACAGTGAGTTCAAGGCCAGCCTAAACTATACAGTGAGATCCTATTTTTTTAAAAGGAAAAGTAAAACAAAAACAACCACAATAAAAATAACCCCACAAAAGTATTTAACATGTACACCAAAGAAGTACCTAGAGAAAGGATTAAAACATTTTAAAGTAGATAAAAATACAACTTCACAAATATATTGAATACAACAGAGCAATACTTACAGGGGGGGGGCTTACAGTATTAAGTGCATAGGTATTAGAAGAAAAGAAAGATCTGTAATCCATAACCATAGTTTTCACCTAGTGAACTAGGAAAAAGGCAATTCATGCTAGGAACCAAAAGCACAGCAATCATAAAAATATATCCTAGAATTTATTTGAAACCAGAAGAGGCCTGGAATAGCAACAGCAATTCTGGATAACAAATGCAAGGCAGAGACCATCACATAGAATGACACAGCATGGTACTAGGAAAAAAAGTAAATAATAAAACACACACAAAAAAACACAGCCCCAAGTATCAGTGCAACAGAACTAGAAGATGCAGAAACAACTCTGCTTTCAGTCTCCTTATCATTGACAAGGAGGCCAAACACTTTCCCTGGAAGAAAGATAGTCTCCTTAATAAATGGTGCTGGGAAAATGGGCTTCCACATGCCAAAGATTAAATCGAGACTGGTATCTCTCACCATACACTAAACTAAAATCAAAATGGATCAAAGCTCTAAATATTCAGACAAACACAATGTCCTAGAAGATAGAATAGGTAAAACAAAGAGAAAGGTGTAGGCAAAAAGTTTATGAACAAAGACCCAATTACACAGGAAATATTACAAAGAATCAACAACTGGGATCTCATTATATTAAAAAGCTTTGTACAGCAAGAGAAACCACCAACAGAGTGAATCATAACTCATAGTGTGGGCATAAAATTTTACCAGCTATTCCACGGACAAAGGACTAATGTTAAGAATGTGTCCAAAACTCAGACTACCCCCCAAATTTAGAGACCCAAGAAGCACAAACACCAAATAAGTATATAAAAACTGTCCAGCATCATTGATCACTCGAGAGATGCAAATTAAAGCAACACTGAGATTCTGTCTCACTCCAAAGGAATGACTATTGTAAAGAAATCAATGATGAGTGCTGGTAGGGCTGTGGGGGAAAAGCAATCCCTCCTCACTGCTGGTGGGAGTGTAAATTGGTACAACTAATATGAATATCAGTCTAGAGATTTCTTTTAAAAATTAAAACTCCAGGTTTCATTTGACTCACCTGTTCTCCCTTTTTATATCTTCCCAAAAGAGTTAAAAGCACTATATCGCAGCAATATGTGCACACCTGTGCTTATAGAAGCCCAATTAGTTAAATCTTGGAAACAGCTTATGTACTCATCAACAGATGGATGAATAAAGACAATGTGTGGTTTTTAAAAGCAGTGGAATGCTACTTTATCATAATAATCTTGAGACATTTTTAGGTAATTCTTTAAAAACATAAATGCTTAAGATACTGCAACTTGCTTTCTTCTAACCAAAATTCAAATTAATTATACTTATCTCCAGTTTCCAGATTTTCCTTTTTCTCCTCATTTTGCTTTGTATAGAGGAAATTTTTTCTGATAAATGGGTTCATACTGAGGCATCAATGAGCTAATACTTAAATCATCCCAGGATTAATATCTATGCTGCTATCTCAGCAGTGCTTAGTATGATACAGATATTTGATAAATACTGGTTTAAAGAATTTTTCCACCTTGAACAGGAACCACTGAAATTACTCAAATCATCTTCAGTGTGAGAAATTTGAAATTACACACTATAGATTGAGGAAGTGGCATTTTACAGGTGTCCCTGGATTCAGATTATATATATGGCATCAATCCCTGAGACCAGCTCTCCTCCAAAATTGAATTCCTAGGCTCATCTTCATTAATATTTGATTTTTTTCCTGATTTCAGGATGTAGATGATACTTAACATCCATGATGCATGCATGGTAATAGACCTGCCAATTACATCTGTTCACATACAAGGTTGTACATTTGTGAGCAGTAGGGCCTACACTTGCTTGGGATCTAAACACTAATGCAAATAGAAAAAAAAAAAAAGTTTTACCTCATAGTAAAGGGAAATGCTCTCATTTTTTTAAGGTAGACTTTTCATGATTTTATCATCAAGTTAAATCAGAAATTTACTAAGTAGTTAGAAATTTCTAGAAGGGCATTATTATTTTTTTTTTTTTTAGGTTTTTTTTTTTTGAGACAGGGTCTCGCTTTTTGTGGTTCAGGCTGGCCCTGAGCTCCGCCTCAAACTCACATCACAATCCTCCTGCCTCTGCCTCCCGAGTGCTGGGATTACAGGCATGAGCCACCACGCCCGGCACTGTGGTATGTGGTACTGGTTGCTGCTGGGTGTGGGTCTCCACACCCAGTATTATGTGGTTACCGGGGAATCGAACCCGGGCCCTTGCGCTTGCAAGACAGGCGCCGGAACCACTGAGCTAACTCCCCGGCCCTAGAAGGGCATTATTGTTTGATTGTTTTTAAAAAATCTTACCTAAGTAATAACTTGTACTTTGTGGCATAGTATAATTCAAAAGATCCTGACCAAATAATTCTCCAGAGAAAGTCCCTCCCAATTCTGACATTCAGAACATTCCAGTAGTTGTTCTCTTATTTTGTCTAACGATATGACTTTGTTATACATTTCATATGCTTTTTTTTGTTGTTTATTTACTTAGCTATGGTAAGTCAACTGTTCCTAAGTAGAATAGTTCACAGTAGTTCTTTTTATAGGCAAATCAACTGAGAAAATTGGCGATCAAATCCAGAACCCATCTGTTTTGCTTAAATGAGAATCTAATGGTGTTAATTAGCAAAGTCTACTTCAATATCAGAAGGCCAAAAATGATTTTCATTAAAATAGTACATTTTATGAGCTTTGAGCTCACTCTGTAACCAAATAATTTTAGAGTATATTTGACCAAGTTCTTGCTTTGCACTATTAACAGCAGAGAATTAAATTAGACATAAGAAATTTCCCGCTGTGTGGACTAATTGATAAAAGATATCAATTAATAAATTTACATAGTTCTTGTAAAATGTGAAACCCTACATTGTCCAAATTACATTATAATAAAACAAATGCACAGTGCTCTATTATTATACAACTTCGTGAATATAGAACATTGCAAGAAATCCCACCTGCAGTCTGTTGCAGCAGCAGCTGCCGTTTATTGAGTGACTTAGCCACAGTGCACTGTGCTAATGCTCTACTTAGAGTAACTTGTTCTTGCAACGACACCAAGGAAGGAAGCACTGCTGTCTCCATTTAACAGATGTGTAACTTTTGAAGGGTAAAATTCCTTGCTTTATATTATAAGCTGATATCAAATCAAAGTTTGTCTTACTCCAAAAAACTTACTGTTTTGAAGATAATACTTTTATAAAAACTTCAGATTTAAACAGAGATGCCAAAAAACAATAGCTAATGATACAGTGACTTTTTATAATACCTACATACTAATACAGATAAACATATTTTGTCATATAAGCAATTTAAGAAACCATAGTAGCCAGAAGCTCTCAAAACTAAGTGGAGAAATGAGATACTGTTCTCACTCTGCATCTCTCTTCTCTCTTTGAATGAGTGACATTTTGTTAATAGGATAAAGGGAAATGGAATTGAAAATTCCATTTCTATTTTATTCCTGGAAGAAGGAAGCACAAACAGCTGAATTACTGTCTGCCTGAGCCCACTGCTCATGCCTGAATTCCTTCACTTCATAGAGTATCAATTAACAGACAGACCCTGGCCTTTGTGTGACAGTTTGTATTAAGAAATGTTAGAACTAGTTTAGATAGTCTGTATCACTATCAAATGGAAATGTTGCAACAATAAGTTGGAGCAATTTCCAGAGAATGTACATTAATAACTTTTTATAATTGTAAGCTTTTCTTTGCTAAAATTTCTCAGATTTATTGCACTTGCTGCTTCTTGTCAGCTCATGAGTGCTAGCTGATAACAAATGAAATTTTAAAAGTAGCAAGTAAAAGTTAGTTCAAACAGCCAGTCATGCTTAATTCAACACCATCTTTCTTATGAATGTCAGTATTTGGGGGTTATAATTTTACACTGTGACATCAGAGTAGAGCCACATTTTCTGCCTAAAATTGTTCCTAGATTTAAATATATCAATATTTCAAGATGTTCTGTGAAAAGTATAGTAAGTTCCAAGTGTTCTATGATTATGAATGCTTTTTGAAAAGATGAAGGAAGTATTGTTTTTTTGGATCATATGTTAGATATGGAAATCTTTTCCTCTGGGATATATACTCTGGTAACCCAGGCTTAGCTCAGTCAGACATTTCAGAAGGGAGAGCTATACTACCATAAGCCCCCTTATTTCAGCTTTCTGGAATGACCCTTAGGAAAGGTCATGAGAGTATTGGTCCTTCCCAGCAGAAGAGAAGCTGGTGATCTGATGCTTCTTAGGCCACACTGACTAGTAAGCCAAATCACTACCAGGAGTGCCCATGCCCCATTCCCGCCTTCATTTCTTCCCCATTTGCAGAAGGACAATTTTCTTATTAACTTCTTGCTTCCTTGGGATAAAAGAAAGAAGCTTATAGCAGTGGACAGACTAGATGTTCCTGTTCACATGCAGTTTGGTTTCATTAGGAAGCCCCCAATGGAATTATGGATTTTCCAAGATATTAATAATTTCTTACCTCATTCTTCTTTCTGAAAATTATTCTTCCTTGAAAATAAGCTGCTTGTGCTCACAGCCTAGAGGGAAAGTGGTACAAAAACAAGAATCGGCTCCCTGAATTCTTAAGACCAACAGTTTACTCTCTTTCCTGCCAGGGAAAAGTACATAGTTATGAGCCAAGTCACAGCTTCCAATTTCAATTTAGTCCTTGGCCAAGTGAAAGAGCTGCCTTCTCCAAGGATGTTCTTTAAGTGCCATCAGTGACCTTTAATTATTCAATTCAATGGGCTAGCCTCCTATTTTTAAAAACTTTCTAGATCATTTAGTATTATGAACTATTGTTTGTATTAAACCTGCTCCTTCCTTAATTTCCAGCATACCATTAACCATAGTATCTTCCTACTTTGATGACCGTCAGTGTTCCCGCCAGATCCTCTCCCTTTGTATTGTTTCCAGCTTGTGCCATTCGCTCCTGTTCTCTTCTCACATGATGTATTCTCCCTGTGTCCTCTTATCCAGCATGAGCATCATCTATGTTCTGTAGACTCCTGTTTCCAAAAGGCCACCCACCAGCCCAAGCCAATTTGATCTCCAAGCCAATTCTTTCACTTTAACAGGTACCCTCACAGTGAACATGTCCAAAATGAGATCTACTCAATACTTTCCTCTGCACCCTTCTTCCTTCTGTCAACTTGATTATGATAATGGCTGTGTTGATCATGAAAATATTAACTAAAATTTTAAAAGGGAAGAAATAACAAATATTTATGGATGCAACTTTAATTGCTTCATGTTTAATCTTTTTACATTCATTCTATGAAGTAATTAGTATTGTTGTTGTCATTTTACAGATAAGAAAATTAACAGAGATTGAGAAACTTATCAAAAGTTACATAAATAGTTATGAAGCACCAGAATTCAAACCTATAGCTCTCACTTCCACATTATGTACTACTTCTTTCAGTCTCAAAGATGACACCACTAACCACCTAGTCACCTAAAAGTGAACTTTCCTCTTTCTTAGTATCTTATCCATCATCAACAAGGGACTTTATAATCTTAGGAAAGAAGGTTGTGAAGAACTGAGAGATAGGCAATTCCAATCTGCAACTTTATAAATGTAGGGAAAGCATTTAATATTAATCACAACTTTAAGAAATTATCAACACCCAGTCTGTAGTTTTATTTTCTATTTCTGAATATTTAAAAAATATTATTCTGTTGAAAAATAACCAATGTAGAAAAAATGTGAGAACAGTACTTCAGTACAGAGTGTAATTCAGAACTTGTGCAGGGTGTCAGTTTCATTCCAAGAAAGATTTTTCCTTATCACAAGATACAGAACAAAGACTTCAGGCCTTTGGAGCCTTCAGATTCCAGTGAGGGTAGACTCAGGGCAGAGGGTTACATCACAGATAATTTTGATGTATTAAAAATTCTTTTGCTCTATGCAGAATGCATCCGAGCAGGAGCCTGTTTCAAGATAAACATTCCCGAGTCAAAGGTACATGAATATTGCCTAGGCTCCTCATAAATTTCAAGGTATGGAGAGTAAGTCATAGATGTGATTCTTCTAAATAAATGCTTTAGATATGGAAACAGATGTGGATTTGTTTGAAACTTAGTCTTTTAATAAAGATATTTCATAAACTTGAAAAGCATAAAGATGACCATTCTCTTACATAACCTGAGGTACTTATCATTCAAAAACAAAATACTTGTTGAACAAAAGCACAATAAAAGGCACTGAGGTAGCTACAGAAAACAAAGCCATAGTGAGACAGCCATGAACACTGCCCTAGAGAGCTAATAAGCAATTAAAAACAAATTCTGAAAAAAAAAAGAATCAGACAAATCAAATGACTATGAGCCATAAAACCTTATGAAAGAAAAAATAGGCTTGATATGAAGCATAGTTCAAGCAATCTTTCTCAAAGCAATCAAAAAAGAGGAACTGGCATACAAACTAAAGTTGGGAAGCACTGTACCGGTGCTCATTTCTCACCCTATCCATTCACCTTACCTGTCGCTCTGGGGGAGGGGGGGGGGCACTGCAATGATGATAATCCAAGTGATGCCAAAATGTATGCTGGCAAGAAGGGCAGGAAAATAGAAGGCTCACCTGCTTCTTGGATAAATAAAAACTAATGTGACCACTTTGGAAAATAGCGGGACAGTTCCTCAAATAGCTAAAAATGCAGTTAGCATATGACCTAGTATTTCGATTCCTAGATATGTACCCAAGAGTGATGAAACATTCTGTCCACACTAACATCATACATGGACATCATAGCAGAATTATTCATAATACCAAAAAAAGAAGCAACAATCCACACTCCCTCCACTAATGGATGAATAAGAAAAATGTTCTATATCCCCATATAAGAGAATAGTATTCTTCCATAAAAAGAAATGGATTAATGCCTAAAAAGATGAACCCTGGAAACATGGGGCTAAGTGAAAGAAGGCTGTACTGAAGATCATACATTATATGATCCCATTTTTATAAAATTTCAGAGCAAAAAGTCCACAGGGACAGGAAGCAGATTACTTATCACCTGGTGTGAAACAAGGTGGTACTGGATGAATTTCCCAGGGAATCAGAGGTGCTGTTGCCAGACAGAAGATGGGAACAGGTGCTAAACAAACAAAACCATGGCCCATTTCAGTACCCATCTCTTACAGATGCTTTACACCTGGATTATGGGACAGAGCCATAGTCCATAGTCCTAGTGAGGACCTGGCTCTGAGAAGGCTGACCACTCTAGACTTCTGTGTTCTACTTAGGGCCATACACCTTGAATATGCCTGCATTGCTCTATGACAGTTTCTACTACATATCACCCTCTCTGCTCTTTTCCTTCTGGAAAAGCATTTTTCATCACAAGAGACTGGCAGACATTTGATGAGCTGCAAACACAAATAGGGAACATCATTCAGGCTGCTGTTCGAGAGCGACTAAATTAGGTATCACAATAGACTCTATCAAATATTTAAAATGGTGCAATAAAATGAGAGGTTTATTGTTCCAAAAGCACTAATGATACATCTCTAGTTGTTGCAAATTGTTGTTTTATGCAAAGATTTTGTAATAGCAGCTGCTGTTTTGTACAAACTTTTTTATCTTTGACCCAGGTACTTAAATCAAACATTCATTCTATCCTACACTCCAATGACTTGCCACCTGCCAAGTTGGCTGCCTAAATGTTGGAAAGCACATGGAAGAAAAACTGCTTGAATTAGGCTCTTTCTTTTTTGATTCAAAGAAAAAAATATTGTCATTTATATGGTTGAAGAGAAGTCTTTGAATCTCTGAGATCCAGATGTTTAGGAAAATGGTGTTTATGCAGGTCAGAGAAATGCATATATTGAAGTCTTACTAGTTAAGCACAGAGGTGGAACTGTTTTTTTGTTTGTTTGTTTGTTTGTTTTTAATGAACTCAATGTCTTAATCACTAAGTGTGAAATATAATACTTGGCCCAGCTGGTGTCAGGACCTATCTTGATAGCTATTCAAGTCATTTGTTAGTATTAGTGAGACTGCTGAGGAAGATAGCAATACACGAACTCAGAGGCTGTCCAAGAAGGAAAAGTGACCTCAAAAAGCTGGACATGTGCTCTCTCCAAATCCATTCTAGTGAAGAAAATCTGAGAAACCCTGAGGCCTCTGACACTTATCTGGAGGGAAGTATAGGTTCACTGAGGAGGTTCCCACGTTATGTTTGAGGCTAACCCACCAAAGTAGAAAAATGATGTTTCCTCTGTGGAATCTCTAAATCTCCAACTCTCCCAGGTCTTAAGGACAATTCAAGTTCCTGAGGGTGAGAGGTTTAAACTATGGCTGTTGTTGACTATTATTTATAGGCCAGAGCCGTCCCTTTAGAATCTCTCTAGTTGCATAATTTTTCCCCATCACTGTATCAGTTAATCCTGACAAAAATCCTGCAAACCGGTTGCATATCACCCTTATACTAATAAAATTAAATTTATAGAGAGGAAAAAAAGGGAAACATGAACCAATCTAAAAACAGAACCAAGACTGGTACCATCAGGTACAGTATTCTAAGTCCTCTGGCCTTTCCAGTCTGAAGCCACAATTTATCTGTCACTTACTTTGTAAATTCCATTCCTCCTTTATCTGGTCATTACCATATAGTGCTGCTTCTCCATGTTTGTTTCTTAAGAGTTTTACTGTGTCCCTGATCACTCTACCTCCACAATTGTCCTCTTCATCGTTCATACAGCAACTCATTTGTCTTTCAAAAACCCAAATCCAGTGTCATCTGCCCCTCATTGTCAGGTTACACTCCCTCAGAACCTAGAGCTTGCCGTGCTTGCCTCCACTCCTTACCGCCATTACTTCAACCATACTGACCCACTGTCAGCCCGTCCCACCAACTCTTCTCTGCGAGGGTTTACATTGGTTTTCTCTGTCAAAAGATTTGCCTTTTACCATCTGCTTTTTGACAACCACCATGACCTTTTTGGGGCCCTTCACTTTAGCACTGGCTCATTATTTGCATATTAATTACTTACTATTCCATTTTAGATGTTTTCCTTCATCTTTCTTACCCTTCCTTTTTTATTATCCCACCTGGTTTGATGTCATTGTAGCACTTCATAGCCTGTTGAACTTATCTTTTGGATCAGTTAAGTAAGTTATTTATCACATAAAAATTATTATAGCTACAAATTATAAATTTCTTTTTAGTTCTAATAACAGCCTATTGAACATTAATAATTACAAACATTCAGTGAGCAGCCTTCTAAGTGTTCAGGGTTCAGGCTCTGCCCATGTTCTGCTCGTCCATCTTCAACACTCAATTTCTAAGGTCACTATAGACTAGGAAAAGATCATGAAGAAATTAGTCCTACTTCCTAACTTGGCTGGCTAAAAGTGACATGCATTACATTATTCACTTTCTAAGCATGTAACTACACTTCTGTATAAAGAGGATTGGGAAATATCCATGGTTGAAAAATTGCTTTCTATCAACCGAGCTCCTCTATGGAAAGGGAGCACTTATCTTCAGTATACTGTTCATCTCTGCACCTCTCTGTTATTTTCATTCCCTGGTATCCTAAAAGTAGGAATTGTACACCTGTATTTCTCCTAGACCAGTCAATGGTGTAAACATTTTGGAGCTTTCAATGATATGAACAGCCTGCTACAGCAAACTTGTCACATCACTGTCCTATGCTATATTTATTAAAATAAGGACTACTCATATTTTTCAATTTGGATTAGGATTAACAGCTTTAGTAGTCTATAGGTGACATACACCAGTGAAAATGTAATATAAATATACCTTCAGAAAAAATGCAAACCCATGAATTTTTATCAACAGTTGTCTATTTTACACATGAGAAAGTGGGTAAAAATCATCACAAGTTCTCAAAAAGAATAAAAAAGACCCAGAAGACAATCAGCTTCACTTACTGCATCTTCAGGGGAATTTTTAGTACTCCATGTTCAGAACTACATCTGAGGTATACACAATATATCTGAACAAATTTCTTGTACCTTAAGTTGGTCAGATGGCTCAAACACGTTTTTTTTTTAGATATATATTTTTGATTCAATTATTTTTAGCTGATATATAAAACACAATGCATTTGACAATATGGTGCCATGTGATGTTTTGAAAAATGTGTAGGTCATGTAATATTTAAATCTCTGTCTCAAACAGTTATCATTCCTTTTACGGTAAACACTTTCAAATTCCTTCACCTAGCTTGTTGGAAAATAGTAAGTAAATGTTATCTACACCCTCCCTACAGTGTAATAGTTCAGCAGAACTCTTGCTGGTGTCTAACCATTGATCAGCCTTCCCACTTTGAACATACTTTGGACTCCCAGGGAACAGCACTACAACTGGCTATTTTCCCCTCATGATTAGCCAGATTCTGTGCTCTTACAGCTCTTCCTACTGTCAAATCTCCTGTGTTTAGAACTTGGTGTTTCAGCTAAGCTCATTCACTTATCTCAATGACTCGGGGTACTAGAGCACAGTAGGGTACACTGAATCTACCTTGAGTGGAATAAACTGCACCAGCTGAGCATCTGTATTCCAAAGCACACCTCTCAAAGTCAATCAGCTCACTATCCACCCCGGGGAGATAACCCAACACAGCCCAGGAGTGACTAAAGGGACAGGTACATACCAGAGTGACTAATTCCCACCAAAGGCGAAGGCAGCCTCCATCTGGAAAACAGATGGAATCCTCCCATTAGTGCTAAACATAAATTAAATCTCACTATCTGCCAAAACACAAGGTTAACACTGATTTTGTCAATTTTCCTCCTTAAAGTAAGAAAGCCATTTGTTTATGAACTAAAACTTCATGACAAATTTTTGCTCCATATTGTGATTATAACACCTAATTTTGTAATTAAACATGCTAATTTGAGTAGTTACCTCACATAATGACAAAGCACAGAAGTATAATTATGTAATAAAAAAGCTTTTATAAACTTCTCTGGGAAAGAAAGCTGGCTAAGGAAGCAGCAGCCTCGCAAGAGTGAGAGAGGCCTCACCTGGGGACTGCTGGGTCTCAACTGCCACTGGGTAGCAATTATAACTTGGCTCCACGCTTGAGTTTCTTAATGTTTAAATCTGAGAAAAGTTCATTCTGTTTCTGGGAGAGTGATAGCAGTGTTATTTAGTGCTGCAAGAAGAGAAATCTCCTTATGGACCAAAAAGGATTCTTTTTCACTTTCAGGATGAAACTAGAACAAGTCCAAACCTTCCACATGGGGTTTGATTGTTAGGAAATTTGCAGAACCCATCCCACAGCCTTCCCTATCTTCATCCACCCTGTAAAGAGTCAGAGTGATCCCATTTTCCTGAAACAGAATTACAAGGAAGAGGTGAAAGGTCAGAGGTGAAAGACTAGTGCAGTGGACTTATGTAAGAAAGAATTGCAGGGAAAGGATTTTGGATAGTGGAAGAACCAGCAAGTCCAGACACAAGAGTTGGGTACTTGGGTCTAGGTGGTAGGTGGGAAATGCAGGGACTTTTATAAGCATTACTGAATAGTGTATGTGAACCTCTTTTAATTTTATCAGAGGACACCAGGCAGATAACTTCTTTTAAATAGCATGGAATGTTCAGATGGGGCTCTTTAGAAAGCACTTTTGTAAATGGCTACAACCGAGTTAGGCCCATATATATATTCAGGTTATACACTGCATATTATATTTTCATTACCCATTCCTATAAAGCAGATATCTTTTGTATCTCCATACTTTTATCTCCATATATAACCTACTTAGCTTTAGCATATATATAAATGCTATGTGCATAAATTATATAAATCTGTATGTATAGTTTGTATTGCTTTTCCCATAGAAGTCATTTTATCATAGTTATTATTTCCATAGCTATTTCCATCTTCTTTAAGCTTGAACATTCAGACACTTGCTCTTTTATTCTCTGGGCTTTTATTCCCTCAGCTCACCTTCAGCACATCTGTTAAGTAGATTTCTGTTTTTCTCATCAGTAGACCAAAGTTCAAGGCAAATAAAGACTTAAACTGAAGCACACAAAGGAAACTGATAGAGAGGCTGAAATTCTCATGCAAACTGACTGGGCTTTAGCCACTGTGATGTCCCATAATTACATCCCCATTACTCTCTAAATGATGCTATGCAATCCTCTCCTCAAATTGCACGTTTAAAATATTATCCATGAGTACAAAACTATCAGGTTAGATTTATTTCCCCATTTTGTGTTGTATACATAATTGAAGCTATAGCCCAGAGCCACAAATTAAGTTTCATCACATTGAAGTGTCAGTAGAATTCGTTGGGGGGAGTGAGAGAGACACTTTGATAGCACCTTGTCAAGATTATGCTCCTGGTTGCCTCTTTCTGTGAGGCAAGAGATCAGCTAAGTCAGACAACTCCCCAGCAGATTAGTGTGATAGTGGGGTGTCATTTATTTACCGAGGGAAATCACAGGCATTGTGATTTATTTTTACAAGGGGGAATGCACCAAAAACTTCCTCAGTCCTTACATAACCAGCAGCACCCAAAGTAACTTAAAGAAACAAAGCTGTCAATGGCCTGCCAAGGCATTGTTGATGGCACAACTTGGCCAGAAACAATTTCTTGAAAAAAATATAGATTTATGTCTAGAAAATTCATTCCCTTTCATATGGTAAAAAGCAAGATTTTGAAATGAAGGTCATACAGTATAGAAGACAAGATATTCATGAAAGCACCATGCCTCGCTCACAGCAGGAGATGCATAAAGATTGGTAGAATCAATATGTTTGAAAGAAAGCAAATGGCCCCATTAGATACCAGTGGTTTACATTTTTCCCTCAAACTTTGGGCTTGTTATAATAAACTCCATGGTTGTGTGAAGGGGAAAGAAATCCTTTCTTTAGATGCTGTAGTGAAGGAAACTCTCGAGGGTTTAGATCCTTAAGTTTACTTTTTTTTTGCATAACTGTAGATTATACTCAGGGTTTTCATCCTGAGCTACATCTCTAGCAGATAGACATATAGATATGGATGTGGAGATAGAAACAGACACAGGCACAGACAGATACAGATGTTATATAGATAGAGATATAGATGAAGCCGTCTTGGGACCTTGCGCTTGCAAGGCAGGCACCAGAACCACTGAGCTAAATGCCTGGTCCTCATAAAAATATGTATTTTGAGACGGGGTCTTGCTAAGTTATTTAGTTGCCTAGCCTAGGCTCAAACTTGCTATACTGCCTCAGCCTACCAGAGTACTAGGATTATCAATGTTCTTCAAAATGTCCAGCTTAAATTTACTTCTAAAAACTTTTAAGTGTAGCTCAGAGGAAGAGTGTTTACTTACTAGGTGTGAGGGCCTGGGTTCAATGCTCAGCACTAGAAAGAAAATTTTTCTGAGATAATTTTATTCTTAGAGGGAACTTAAAAAAATAATACAGAATTCTCATATTTCTTTCAGTGAGTTTCCCCATATAAAAAATATATAATTGTAGGATAGTGATCGAAACTAAAAAGTAATCTTCTCTACTATTAACTGAACTGCATATTTTATTCATATTTCCCTAGCTTTCTAATAATGTAATTTTTTTTTTTTTGGTCCCAGGATCTAATCTAGAATCACAACTTGTGTTTGCTTGTCTGTTCCCTTAGTCTCCTCCAATCTGCAATAATTTCCTATTTCCTTATCTTTGTGCCCCTTGGCTCCTGTGGAAAGCATAGTGTTCCCCCGTTATCTGAGGGCAAAGATGTACTGTAAAAACCTGAAAGTACAGATAGTATCGAACCTTATATATACTTATTTTTATTGTCTTGAATTATATATTATGTGTAGGAAAAGGACAATAATAACTACTAATAAAATAGAACAACTATACTGTCATAAAATACTATTCCAAACTATGAATTATTTATTTCAGGGCTCTTTAATCTAATATTTGATTAATTTCTCACTCAATATGAACCATAGTTGACTGTAGGTAACTAGAACCATGGAAAGTGAAAGTACTGATTAGTGGGGACTCCTGCAGAGGTCAGTTGTTGTATAAAAAGTCCCTCTACATTCTGAGGGGAATGTGCCCTTCCCTTTTGTATACTTGTAGGGCACCAAGTATCTACAGCCATTACAGGGGAGGTTAACCTTAATCCTTTGTCTAATGTAATGTCTATCAGGATGCTCCACTATTGATATTCTCCACTCCTTTCCTCTTTATAAATATTAGATATTTGGGAAAGATTTTTTGAAACTTTGCAAACACAGTACTTCTGGTTTAAATTGCACCTGTCAACTTTAGTACCTGTCAGCAGTCTTTTCTGGTGGCAGTTATGATTTCTAATATATCCTATTTCCTCTCGTTCCTTTTTCATTTATTAACTGAAATTACTTAGCAAAGAAAGGGTGTGATTTATCTCTTTATTTGTTCCATTGTTTATATCAGTGTAGGGGTGATGCATATTTATTTTGTTCTTTGGGTTAAATATAGTGCTATCTACTCTTGTTATCTTCCTGTTCAACCTGGTCTAACTAGAGTTACAGAGTTCTTTCAGGTGGTGTTTCTAAATCATCTTTCTATTTTCTGTGTTCCAGCCCTGGAATTAGTCAATTTCCCAAAGAGCTTTTGATTGGTGTTATGGGAAAGACATGTTTAGAATGGCATCCCTGCAGTGTCACATATTACTGTCTTTGCCACATCAATACCTCAGGTTGTCTCCCATCTCACCACTCAAACTATAAAACAGAAACACAGACTCAGCTCCAATCATCAATAACACTGACATATAGTCCTGTTTCCAAAGAGTAGTACTTTCTTAAAATTCACAATTATTACGGCCTGAATAAGTGGCCAAATTGAATAGCAGCCTTACTCCTGAAACATAGTCTCCAATGGTCCTGCATTAACATAGATGTTAACATCCCATTGTATGAGGTCAGGAAGAGAAATGGGAGATTTCGAGGGTAGAGACATCCCGCTGGAGGCCACAGGGCCTAAGGCTGGGAGGCAGATGCACAGGGCAGCAGAAGTTTCCGCAGTGAGGATGTCTGGGTTGGAAGTGTCTGTAGAACCAAGTGGACCTCTCACCGCTCACTGTTAGAATCACCAACTGCCATCCTCCCATCCTATGCAAATTGAACACTAATCCTTATGCTGATACCTCCCAGTTGAGAGCCAGGACTCTGAAGTCAGTTTGAATGGCATATGGATTCCATTTCTCCACATAAACTGTGCAGTTCTAGGCAGATTATTTCATCACTTTTGGTCTCAGTTTCCTATGTAAAAAGGGATAAAGTGGCTACCTCATTGTGTATGTGATATAACCTATATGAAGCACTCAGCATAGTGCCCAACACATGGTAAATTTGGAGCAAATATGAGTACCATCAATATTCCTCCTGCTAACTCTAACCCTAATAATCATAAGGATTATAATAAATGTTAGCGAGGATTTGATCATTTATTGCAAATTTTTTGCTAACCTTACCACCCAACCAGCACACACGTCAGTATATTCACAGAGGAGGAGGGACTGTAGTATTTTATCAAAGTGATGTTATAACAATAAGATAGGGAGCTCTATTTCCAGTTACTAAGTACCCTGCATATTTTACACTCCTAATCAACTTTGCTTGGAGTGGTTAGATAATGAAATTTTGCTCGGCTTTGTCTGTGTGAAGTTAGGAACACTAATTGCCCAGGAGAAATTGGATCTCTATTGGCAAGATTAGGTAAATTACTAATTACTTTTAAAGCTGTAAATACCTTGGGTACAATTTTAGGGTTTACTCCACCTGTGATCCTACTCACTGGAAACTGAGAGTAAAAGTCGTTGTAAAATAATTTAGTTTGATAAGCTTGCTTTGCACAGAACAGAATTCAAGCCCAGAAAAGGAAAGGAATGTTCTCAAGGTCATGTATTCAGGTAATGTGTTGACCTCAAGACTCCCATGATTTTTCTTTCACACACCAAGCAGCATCCTATAGATAATTGAAATTTGCTGCTTAGAAGTAGAAATTTTGTCCTAATCACTCGAGTCTTTTGCCAGCTGTGACAACACCTTGCCTATCAATACCTGAAAGACTCTTAACAGCAAGAATTACACCCTTCCTGCTTCCAGATAGTATAACTCATTTTACCCATGAGCCCTCTGCTCGCAGTGCTGTACAGATGAGAAAGCTCAGCTCTGTGATCTGGATTTAGAATGACTGACTCCTCTTAGGATAACCAAGGAAAAATTAATGGAAGAAATTACATTTGCACTAGGACTGGAAGAACAAGAACTCTACTTATTGTACAAAAAACAAACCTTGGACATCTTAAATGACAGAAATAACATGAGCAAAACCAAGGGGTGTATTGAAATGTTCATTAACCATCTTCCTGTCCTGCCTGCACAATAGGTACCAAATGATTGAGATGGTGTTATTAACCAGGTAATTTCAAGGGCTTATCACATAGTTAATGAGCAAAGATTTATGCATTTTTTCTGTTACAGTCACTAGGCAGAAAAAGAATTTGAATTTTATCTTCTAGTGACCATAAAACAGCATCATGGTACTATAATGATTAAAACAATCATTAAAAAACAGTTTAGCTAAATTTAAATAAACCTAGGCACATGAAGGCATAGTATCTTCATCGAAGCAGCTTAAGTCTGGATAAAATGAGCCTCCTAAACTGTCTTTGATGCTTTGAAATAAAATCCTTGGAGCACAAATTACAGCAGTGTCTAAAAAGCAATTATTATCAACCTCCATTGCTCTCCAGCATGAGTTCTAATTTAATTACATCTTCTCTGTTTAAAATGTAGTGCTGTACTTTGAGATGCTAGTGAAAAAAGTCTATGTTAATAAAAAAAATATTTTTTAAAAAAATATTGAATGTAATTAGTTTTGGTCATACCATTTCCAAGAGAGACACAGGATTATGAACTCATTAATTTCGAGTAGTCACTGCTGTAATTTTAATCTTTGGTGTTGGCTGAATTGTGACCCCTGAGAGGGACGGATCTAGGAGGAAAGCTCACAGCTCGATCATCTTGGTCCTGGGGTTCTCATTCATTCTTGTTCCCTTATTCCAAGCTCATTCAAGATTATGGATTTGTCTTATCAGTTATGAATATTTAACAGTCACCTTTGACTTGCAATGCTTGTTCGTGAAATAGCCATGTACCCAAGTTCTGAGTCCCTTTTCACATTTATAATTCCAGAGAACAAAGGTGGATGTGTTCCTCCTGGGAGAAAGCCAAGCCATATTGACTTTGTACAGTGAAAGTTTTTTCTGTCATTCTCATGGTGCATTGCTCATCTGGCAGCACTAACACTTCTCCTGCTTCTAAATGTGCCATCTCCCTGATGGTGCTGACAAATCATTGCCTCTTCTGGGTGGAAAGAGTCCCTTGAACACAGGCACACTGACTTAATTTACAAATGAGGTGATACACAACAGCTGTTAAGAAGATTTCTCAAGGTCAGCAAGATGCTGGGCAGAGCAGAGACCAGGCTCAAGGTCACCTATCCTCCAATTAATCAAAGGCAGAGATGTTTTCGTGACAATGGAGCCTCTTGCACTGTGAAATCAACATTTTCCATTTAAAGGTAGAATCAATTTAATCTCCACCCCGAAAGCCATATTTCCTTGGGATTTTTTTGTTGTTGTTTTATTTATTTGTAACCTTGGTTAATCACTGCTTCTCAGAGTCTTCACAATAGAGTTTCAAACTTATTGCATGAACACTCTTTTAAGAGTAAATGTAAATGCACATTTCTAGACTACATACAATAACTACTAGATCAGAAAATGTTGCATACACTGAAGTTTAAAAGTCTTGCTCTTCAGTAGCTTTGCGTTTTGGATGAAGGAAGTGAATCTTTTTTGAATTATACAACCCTAGAATTCCTCCACCGGGGGCAAAAGAATGGTGATAAATATACTCTTAAAAATAGTACTCGCCAGATGTGGTAACACACACTCTAATCCTAGGTATAAAGGAGACTGAGGGAAAAAGATTGCAAATTTGAGGACAGCCTGGGTAAAATTCAGTAGACCCGGCATCAAAACGAAATCTTAAAAAGGAGGCACAGAGTTCAGGCACTCAGCAAGTCTGAGTCAAGAAGATTGCAACTTCAAGCCCAGCCTGGGCAACTTAGTGACTTGCTAAAATGCTGTCTCAAAATAAAAATAAAAAAGGGCTAGGATGTAGCTCATTATGAAGGCCCTATCAAGAACAAAAACAAGAACATTTAAACCAAACCAAAACAAAACAAAAAGCAGTAAAGCAACAATGATATATATAGCATGTTAAATATTTTTCAAGTAAAATAAACAGTTTCACAGTTTTTATGTGCTTATTTTTATTCTTATTTTTAACATCATACATCTAGTAGAATTACTAAAAGTAAAAATGAAATAAAAATCAGGAAAATAAAGATGATGAGTAAATATAAAACTACAGAAAAATAATGATAAAGAACATGCCAAGAAAGAGCATATAACACTTGCTGAACTTCTTGACAACCAAGGCAAAAGGGGAAATGGAATATTCTACAATTTTCTGAAAATATAACAACTGTGCAAAGGAGTGTTAGATATTTTAACTATAAAATTCTGAGAGGCTTTAGTTAGAATTTATACACTGAGCAATGCTGAAGAGCAATATCTGTCCCCACATAATTTGGAAAGATGTAAAAAAACAAAAAATGGCGTGGTTGTTCCAATGTCGAGTACATGACCTCTTTATTGCTTGATCTCATTTTACTGTGTATTATGGAGAACCAAGAGAAGCAGAGACAAAAATAAGTTTTTTGGAGAGAGGAAATACTGTCTCAGTCTACGTGTGTCACAGAGTTAAGCATCTCCCCGGAACACAGTTTCCAGGCACAAAGAATTTGGCAGTTGCCAGAGAAGGCTTTAAGTCTATGGCTCTTCTAAGGATCCAGTCAGGCAGCTTTGTGTTCAGCAAATGGCAGTTTGTCAGCCAACCCCAACAGCAGTCAGCTGACCAGTAAGTCACAGTGGAGATGCTGCCAGAACCTGAGCTTCAGTGTGCCTCAGGAACCTGCGACACACTTCTCAAGTTGCCTTCTGCAATGTGCCAGGCAGAAACCAAGCTGCTGTTTCTTTTGTCTGGAAAACATGTTCCTTGGATGGTATCCTCTCAAAATATTTCTTCAAACGTTTCCTGGGGCTATAGAACAAAACAAAACAACTTATCTCAGGATTAGTAATTCTCCAGGGGACCATAAAGATGATTTTTGTCAACACAATGGGGAAAAGTTATTAAAAAACAAAGTCATGTAACCTGGTCCACAGGTTTTATATGACTCCTTTTGAGTGGTGTGCTGGAAGTACGAAAAATAGTAATACTGTCCCTAAGGAAAAAGCAGTCACAGGCATCACAAACAGACTATTTTAGCAATGTATTATTTGGCAAATGAATTAGAACTTCTATAATTTCCTCTTCCCATAGTGAGTTGCTGTTTGTTTTTAAATCTTATCTTTAAATTTTGGGCCTGTGACACCCACAGATATGATCAGACATCAATACATCATCTCCCAGGAGGAGACAGCCTCAGAGGCATCAGGCAATTTTGTCTGAGCTGCCAAGTGCTCTGGAAAAGTGAAATGTCATTCCCTCACCAAAGGGATTTCACTCTCTACCATGACTCATGTCGCTAATTGCTCCTGTGCCTAATTGTCGAGACCAGGCTTGAAATCATCCAATTCAAAGAGGAATTCCTAAGGGAGTATTCCTCTTTTGCACATTTGACACTTAAAGAAGGGGAGTTACAAGTTTCCATGCCTATTCTTCCTTCATTGATTTTAGAAAGACATTGCTCTGTTTTCCCATCTCAGCCAGAAAAAGTTGAGCTTCTATGTCAGTCTTAACTGGAATGGAGATTTTTCCATTAGAAGTTCACATCTGGAAATTGTGTTATTTCATGTGGAGTTAGACTAAAGAACAAGACAGTGTTAAGGCTTGTAATAGATGTCCTCCCCGAGTCTCATGTGCTCACCTCGGATGGGCTTTTGGGTGGTGTGATGCTTAGGCTGTATGATACTGGGATTAAGGTTGTATGATAACTAAATTGGTTTAGCACAGTTGTGTGTATGGCTAAAAGAAGGCCCACCTTGGGTTGTGGGTGGTACCAATCAATAGGCTTGTACCCTGGATAGACCAGGAAGAAACAGAAACAAAGGCTGCCAGTAAGGAGTGACGACACACCATAATCCTGGCCCTCAAGAGGCTGAGGCAGGAGGACTGCTGAAAGTTCAAGGTCAGCCTGAACCATTTAGCAAGATGCTATCTCAAAAATCTGAACAAAAACAAAAACTAGAAGAAGGAGAAGGAGAAGGAAGGAGGAGGAAGAAGGCGGCCATTTCCTGCTTGACATGCCATGGACAGTTTCTCCTTTGTGGTCTTCCTCTGCCATGCTGCCCTGCCTTGGAGCCAGCTGCCTGTGATCTTAAACGTCTAGAAACTATGTGGTGAAACAAACCTCTCCTTACTTAACTGTGGGTGTTGATCATTTTATCTCAGCAATGAGAAGACAGTGTTCCTGTGACACTGGAGACCAAGGCTGAAAACCTACTCTAGCCCTGTCACCTTCACCCTGGCCCTTGGCCACTGAGCATCTATTCTGGTACTAGTTTAGACCTCTGGCCCTAAAATGGTGTTGAATCATGACAGAAACCTCACGTAAGTCCAGAACAAAATAAGCATCCATGGTCCTTGTCTAAAAATGCATTAGAATTTCAACACAGTATCAGTAGAGTATTAAACTAAATTCTGGATATGTCGAAACATAGGGTTCTGTGCAACTGTCTTGTGGAACCAGCCTCATCTGCATGGCTGCTCCCAGAGACTAAGGGACTTCCCAGCAGTGCTATCACCAAAAGACCAGGAGTTTGTTTCCAGATCCCCTAGACTTACAAGATGGAAGAGACCTCAGCATCAGCATGTCCTATCCTTCCCCTTGGCCCATCATGTCTCGCTGTATCACTCTATTGTATTTTGCCCCACTTGACTCTAATTTGTAGCCCGGTTTGCAGCCTGTATTTTAGATCAGTTTCTTCTTTGGTCTTCCTGTCCTCCATGTGTGAGGCCCATTTTGGCCTAGGTCAGACATCACTGTTTTCTTCAATTATGATATGATAATAGTCCCCCTGCTGGGTAGTGAGAGTTGCTTGTATATTTCCTGTCCTGTTGTGCTCTGATCTGAGGAAAATAATATTTGTTGGTAATCACCAGTTCATAGAATCATCTGCTCTCTCACCCACTCTCCTATATGTGAGTTTATAACTCTTGAATAACTCATGTCACCTCTTAAAGACTTGCAGTTCTTTCTTTAAAAGGAAAGCATTGGTTAGAATTACACTGGCCATTATAAATTCTTCTGTCATTCTCTGTCTGGAGTTACCTAGTTAAACTTTTTTCTGAAATCACAGAAAATGAAATCCCTAAGCAAAATAAAGGCCCCTGTGACACTTTCCACAAAGTCTCTTCAATGCTATGAAATCTAGAATAACTCTATGTTGAGCATCACTGGCCTCCAAGACAGCACCGAGGGAAGGCCCTCATCTGGGACACTTCCTACTTTACTCAGCTTTCTCAGAGGGCTAAAAGGCACCTTGCTATGTTCATTCTGAAGTATAAATAATTTCCCCTCCTCATGAACAGCAGGATGAGAGAGGGTAAAGAACATCAGCATCACAAAATAGGAAGGGACATCCACTAGTTACACAGAAATCAGAGGGAGTGTTTATATGTTTGACTGAGCACTTAAAAATACAATGTTGTGCTTAATCTTCATAATATTAAAGTTGATAAGTGTTGTCTTCCTTTTAAAGGAAGTCTTGAAACCATTTTCACACATTGCTTTATGAATGCTATAAAATGCACCTGACCCACTCCAATTACTGCAAACATTAAAATAACAAGACGGAAACCCATGAGATTCATTGATGTTATGGGAGTGGAAGAAAATGCTAAGATGCTTGGATAGTCAATAGCATAAATAGAATGACCTTTCTAGCTCTCGGTATTCTAGGTCAATAGCTCCCAAAGTGGAATCCCACAGAGTCCTCTCCCACCGCTGTTACTGGGTAAGTGGAGAATATAAGCATTTCATATTCCAACATGTTTGGTAACTATGTGTAATAAATCTTCCAGAGGCAAATAATTGAAAGAGTTTACTATTCTCTATTCTTGTGGGCCATTTTCTTATATCTTTTCACATTAGGAATTTTGAATATGTGGCTCAATAACTGATCCTACTTCTAGGTAGCCATGAAGTATCTCAAAGCAAAACTTCCTGGTGATTCTTTCCTTTCTTCTCCGAAGATCTACAGATAATCTGAAACCTTGAGTAACACAAGAAGGAAACTACAGCTGTTCACCTTACCCCTGGTTCAATCAGTTCTTATACCTATCTCTATTACAGTACAACTCCAAGCTGATTCAAGAACTTTGGAATTTCATATTCAAACCAAAAAATAGGATCTAATCTGGATAAGCCAATATTTCAGAGAGAGGCAATCATTCTTAATTCCTTGTCTAAAAGACTATTTGCAATGATTTCAAAATTAGTAGGTGTTTGAGTTGTTCTTTCCTGAACTCAGTCCACATAAATAAGCTACTATGTGTTCATGAACAGTAACTTCCAAAAGCTTGCTGTACACACATGTGATTTCAAGAATACCCAGCCTCCTATGCTTTTAATCTCACCTTGAATAAATTCCTCCAGTCACATAAAGCAAATTTTTTTTCATAAATTGTATGGAACTGCAAATCATCTGTGTCAGTGGCACTCCCAGGATCATATGACATGGTCATTGGTCCAAGTGAGAGGAGTGATTGAAGGTTCTTTATACTGTGTAGGTGTGGTTTAGTCGTGACCATCAGGATGGTTTCCCTGAACAAAATGACATTAGACAGACCAAATGGAATAGTCCTTAAAAAAAGAAGAAATTGTTTTCAGGTGCAAACAAGAAATAGAATTCTACTAATGAGTTTTCATTATTAGCTCAATACATAATCAAATTATTTAGGCTGTACTACAGCAATGAGAAATTGATTATTCATCATAAATCTGAGGATGCATATTGATCATCCACTATAATTCTAACCTGGTCTGTAATGAATAAAATTTTAATTTTATCAAAAGGATATTATCATTACACCATAGGTAATAAAAAAATCTAAACTTGGAGGAAAGTTCTGAGGTAATAAAGACTGAGTAGAAGTGGAGAGTTTTCCCTCAAGAATTTTCCTAAATAGGAGCTGGGGATATAGCTCAGTGGTTGTGGTGCCTGTCTTGCAAGTGCAAGGACCTGGGTTCGATCCCCCGTAACCACATAACAATACTGGACGTGGAGACTCACGCTCAGCAGCAATGAGCACAACATACCACAGTGCCGGGCGCGGTGGCTCATGCCTGTAATCCCCGTACTCAGGAGGCAGAGGCAGGAGGATTCCTGTGATGTGAGTTCGAGGTTGAGGTCAGGGTCAGCCTGAACTACAAAATGAGACCCTGTCTCAAAAAACTAAAAAAAAAAAAAAAAAAAAAAAGAATTTTCCTAAATAAAAGAATGCAAAAGCCAAAATTAAATGAATTATTTTTAATAAAATATTCCAAAAGAGCTTAACGTCTGTATAAATAAAAAATTATACAAAATTAATAACAAATCCAAATGTAAATCTAAAACTTGAAAATTTCTAGGAGAAAACATAGAAAAAAATCATTCTGGCTTTGGGTTAGGCAGAGTTCTCAGGGCACAAAAATTATAAACCATAAAAAGTAATCAATTACTAATCAAAATACAGGTATTTTTTCCAAAAATTTAAAGATGAAAATTTCTTCAAAGGCACTAAAAAAATGAAAAAAAGGCCACAGTCTTATTGAAAATCTTAGCAAAATACATATTTGAAAAGACTATAGAATATTTAAAGACCTCTCAAAGTCAATAATAAAAACAAGCCATATTTAAAATTAATAGAGCTGAACAAACATTCCAACTCCCCCCTAAAATGTAAAATGACAAAGAAGTATACATGAAAAGATGTTCAACATAGTTAGCCATAAGAGAAATGATGATTCAAGTTTTTTGATGAAAAATATGAACTTGTGAAGTTGCAGACTGTGGTAGGCAGAATATTGGATTCCCATAGATATTTACATTGTAATGTCCAAGAAATTGGAATATGACATACTACACAATGTGAAGGAAAGAGAAATAAATTTGTTGATCATTTAGCTTTAGAAGTTTAACCTGGATCACCCAAGTAGCCAGCATATTCAGACTGATCCTGTGAGTTTGAGAGAATGAGGAAAAGATTCAATATCAAAGTGATGCTTCATAAGAAACACTGAACCAACTGCTTCCAGCTTTGTAGATGAGAGAGGACAGAGGAGCATAGGAGTAACCAAGAAGCCCCCCCAGGTCACCCCATCAGTATAATTAATAAAATTAATTATTATCATTAATAAGTTAACACCATCTGTAGAAGCAGGCTTGTGTAACTTTTCACAGCTGGAGTGGTAAAGAGGACAATTAAATTGCTCATGTGAATCTGAAATATATTCTTTTTTTATCTTTATTGGTACATTAAATATACACATCATGATTGCACTCCATAATGGGGATTTGTACCAGTATAAGACACAACTTAATTCTCATTTTTTCCCATAGCCCTACCCACCGTACCACGCCCCCATATATATAAAATTTGTTTCCTTACTTTTTTGTTACAATCTCAACATTGTCCCCTTTCACCTTATTTTATATTGAGCATTTTCTATTTCACAATATATAACATACAATGCTAGGACTCATTTACATCTTTATTTTCTCATACCAGAGAAAAGATGCGGTATGTACCTATCTATGACTTATTTATTTCACTTATGAGGATATCCTCAAGGTATGTCCATTTAAGTAGAAATGATTCAAACTTATCATTTTTTATGGCAGAGTAGTACTCCATTCTGTAGAAGAACCACAGCTTTTTTATCCAGTCTCCAGTTGATGGACATTTGGGTTGTTTCCAAGATGTAGCAATCACAAATTGGGCTGCTATAAACATGGTGCACATATGTCACTGTGATATGAGTCTTTTAATTCTTGTGTGTATATACCTAGTAGGGCAATGGCCAGGTCAAATGGGACCGCCAATCCTAGCTTTTCGAGGATTCTCCAAACTGATCTCCACAGGGGTTGTACGAGTCTACAGTCCCACCAAGAGTGGAGAAGGGTTCCTTCTTCTCTGCAGCCTCGCCAACATTTGCCATTGGCTGATTCTGAAATGGCAGCCATTCTATGTGGAGTGAGATGAAATCTGAATGTTGTTTTCATCTGCATCTCTCAAATGGCTAATGATGTTGAGCATTTCTTCATATGCTTCTTAGCTGTTCTTACTTCTTCTGAAAAATCTCTATTCATTTCAGATGCCCATTTTTGAATTGGGTCATTAAATTTGGGTGGGCTGATTTTTTTGAGCTCTTTATATATTCTAGATAATAGCCCTTTATCTGAGGAACAGCTGGTAAAGATTTTTTCCCACATTGTTGGTTGCCTGTTTACACTATTGGTGGTTTCCTTTGCTGTGCAGAAGCTTTTTAAAAGAATTAGGTCCCATTTGTTGATTTCCTCAGCCAATTCCTGTGCTATAGAAGTTTTGTTCATGAAGCCTTTCCCTAAGCCAGTGTCTTTGAGAGTTTTACCTCACCTGTTTTGTAGTAGGTTTAGAGTGTCTGTTTTAATATTTAGGTCTCTTATCCACTTTGATTTTAGCTTGGTACACGGTGAAACAGATCTAGTTTTACCCTTTGGCAAGTTAAAGCCCAATTTTTTCAACACCATTTGTTAAAGAGGCTATCTTTCCTCCATTGAGGATTTTTGGCTCCTTTGTCAAAGATGAGGTGGCTGAGTGTATCTGGAGTAGTTTCTGGATCTTCTAGTCTACTCCATTGATCCTCGGGTCTCTTACTTTGCCAGTACCATGCAGTTTTTATCACAGTGGCTTTATAGTATAGTCTCAGGTTCGAAGTTGTGATACCCCCCAGCATGTCCCTGTTGCTTAGAATTGCTTTGGCTATTCTAGGTTTTTTGTGGTTCCAGATGAAAGTTTGAATTTTTTTCTCTAGATCTGTGAAATATGCTGTTGGGATTTCAATCGGGATTGCGTTGAATGTGTAGAGTAGTTTTGGGAGTATAGCCATTTTGACAGTATTGGTTCTTCCTACCCAGGAGCAAGGTATGTCTTTCCATTTTTGGATATCATCTTCTATCTCCTTTTTCAGAGTGCTATAGTTTTCAGAGTAGAGGTCTTTCACCTCCTTTGTTAGATTGATTCCTAAGTATTTTATTTTT
>PVIR01003068.1:49019-93192 GCA_004026965.1 Petromus typicus | reverse complement strand
GTTCTTGTATTGTTTTAGGAACTGATGCCTTAATGCTCAAATGAGGATATACTGAGCCCCCGAATTGTCATTACAATGTATTTCCCCAACTAATATAATTTATATTAAAGTTGCCATTCAAAATGATGGCTCCCTAAGACTGAGCTGATGTTAATAGTCAAAGAATCTTTAATTTTTTTCTATAATATAATATTTTTTGTATGTTTGATGGTACTTATTGAAGCAGGAAAGTAACAGTGTCTTTTAAGGAGATTTTCAGAAAAGTTGAAGCAAATAACTTTCTGGGTGAACCTTAAGGATACTGGAAAATATAATCTAATCTCTCTCTCTACTGGAGAGAGAACATATAATTTTGCCCTCAGTTATCTATTTGCTTCATGTACTATGTGGTGTGTGTGATTCATATGTGTTTTTAGCTTATAAAGAAATAATATTTCCTAAATTTAGTGTGAACAAAAAAATATAGGCTCCTATGTCATGCTTTTCTCTTCTCATTTGATTTTACACCATATCTACCTCATAAGATACATAGAATGGTGGAGGTGGGGTTACCGGAGTTAGAAATCTGCTTTCCCAGAAAGCCGGTCGGACGAGTAAGAGAACTTTGCTCGTGAATCCTGCCACTCAAACAGAAAATGATTCTGTGGCATCTCAATGCAGCCGCCTGTGGGACTGCTGTTTCAGCTGTGACTGTGACAGGTGAAATTAGAGGAAAACTTAAAGGAAGCAATAAGCCAACAGCCTCCGAACTTCAGTGCAGAGAAAGGATTCTATGTTACTGCCTTTAGCAGCCCAGATTGTGTTCAAGTATTAGTGGTGATTGTTGTGTTAATGATAGTTTTATTGGAATATGTTATTCTGTTAACGTGTTATTCTGTTTTTATTTTCAGTGATGATTTGTGAACATGTTTAAGAGACAGACTGTACTACAAAAGATAAAATGTACAACATGGATGCTCTTGTTTTTAAAATATATTTCTCTCCCTACCTTTCAGTCGACATGTTTGGATTCATAATGCTGATACTTGTTGGAATACTGACGGTAGCATTCGTGTGGCTTTCCTGTGTGTTTTACTTTTACATGAATGAGTATGTTCATTCCATTCTCTTAGTAAAAGTGCACTTTGGAGTATGTAGCATCATTGAAAAGAATGTTAAGCTACTTACCAAAAAATGTTTCATGCCTTTTTAATAATAAAAATAATATGTCTATATTTTAAAAATTAATTTTATTGTGAAATAGGTACTATATATATATATGTATATATATATATATATATCATGATCAATGACAAAGTGTATTAGTATATGGTGGACTTGATTCTCATTTTTTCCTATTCCCCCACCCACCCTACAACCCCCACACTCTATATACATAAGCTTTGTTTCCTTTTTTTATCATCACAGTTTTTTCTTTCCCCTCATTATCCCCTCACCCACATTTCCCTGTGAATATTTTCTATTTTACAATGTCTAACATACATTCCAGAGCTCATTTACATTTTTGGTTTCTCATATCAGAGAAAAGATACAGTATTTACACGTTGGGACCTATTTATTTCACTTATGAGTATGTCCTGAAGGCACGTCCACTTCAGTATCAATGAGTCAAACTTGTCATCCTTTATGGAAGAGTAAAACTCCATTCTATAGGAAAACCACATCTTTCTTACCCAGTCTCCAATTGGTTATATGCCCATATTAAATATGGAAAAGTGAAAAGTGTAGAATACTAAAAGATAAAAAATGAGCTTTTCTACCCCCAACTCTAATTCCAACATATTTTTCTCTGAAATGATGCTTGTATTCTGGTTGCATTTGCAGTTCTTCTGTTGATTACCACCATATACTGAATGGCTCTATCTTCTTTTTCATATCTTTTTAAGTTGATATTATCCATAGACTCTCCATTCTAAGGTCTGAAAAATTTAAAAGCTTGCATTTTTTTGAGATTTTACTGTTAGTGAATATTATAATTTTGCTATTTTAACTAGCACATTTCATTTTTTATATCTGTAGCATGTTTCATTAATTTTGAGACAGTCCCACTGTGTTTTTTTCCAGATCTTTTTATTACTACATCTTTCCAGTATATAATGTCTACATTTCATGTGTGCAGTTGGTACATGAACATAAATGTCTTAATTCCTCTTTTTCAATCCTTTTCCTTCCCTTCCCTCTCCCCTTCTCTTCACCTCTTGTTTGATAAGTCTATCTCACTACGTCCTGTTATCTATATTTTATTTTATTCTTTGTTTATATTTTTGGTTGCTCATATAAGAGAAACCATGTTACATTTAAGACTGTGTGTCTGATTTTTCGTATAACATGATGATCTCAAAATGTATCCATTGTTCCACAACTAACTGAAGTTTGTCTTCCTTTGTAGCAGAGTGGTACTTCATTGTGTATCTGATTATCTTTATTCATCTGTTGGTAGACATATAGTTCATTTCTAAGCTTTAGCTAGTATGAGTTGTCCTGCTGTAAATGTGGGTACACATACGTCATATAATATGTGTCTTTAACTCTTTCACAGAGACATTTAGAAGGGGAGTAATTGGTCAAATGGAATTTCTACTTTAGGTTTTCGAGGAGTCTCCACACTGGTTTCCATAGTAGTTGGACTATTTTATACTCCCATCAGCACTGTAGGAACACCCCCTCCAAAACTTACCAGCATTTGTTATTAATCAATTTGTTGATAGTCATATTTTTCTAGAGTAATTTTGGTGTTTTAATTTGCATTTCTCTACTAGCCAAGATATTGGATATTTTTTCATGTACTTATTGGCCATTTGTCTTTCTTCTGAAAAGTGTATTCATTTGGATCCTTTATTTTTGGCATGTGTGACTTTTAAAAGTTCTTTATATAGTCTAGAGATTTATCACTTGTCCACCCATAATTTAAGATAAGAAAATTGTCCTTGCTTTCAGCAAATATTTATTGAGTATTCACTATGCAATAGGTTGTATCTTTGTCACTAAAGCTACTGTAATGAAAAAGAAAATTTGAAATCTTTGTGTGAAGAGTATATCCTACTAATAGGGCATAGACAAGTAAGTGAGCAATTGTTAATTCTATTGCAAATTTATTGCTACTTAAAGTGATATTTCATTTGTTTTCATTGTATTTTTCTTAAACAGTTTAATTCTCCTGATGGATATATAGTAGAATTCAATTTAATAAAGCAAGAATAATAAAATATTGTATAAATGTAGTCTAGCTAATAAATAAACAATTTAAACTCTAACTGTTGTGAAAATAAACCTAATTTTAAATTCATCATCATTTGGAACAGACGTCAAGTCTATTTTTATGGAAGACGAAATGGACCTAATATTCACGGTTGGGATCCTGGTAAGTTGTTTCATTTATTTGATAGAATGTCACAAGTCTTTCATTAATTGATAGCTAGCAAAGCAAGCATTCCCTTATATATTGCAAACATCAAAACTAAAGTATAAATAGAAATATCATGACACATTTCATTGTTCTCATTTCTTACTCTTTTATAACCTCAATCGCTATACTATACTTGGTAAATAACAGTATTGATAGAGAAGTTAAAATTTTCAACACGATTAGGGCTTTTATTGATTCCTTAGTTCTGCCAGTTCTTACTCAACTGAGAGAACTCAACAAAAATGATTCATTCATCTTACCTAGTGCTGTGAGTGACCCACGTCTGCTCTTCTCAACTTGATTCTTTAAATGTCCTGAGTTATAGCTCTGCCCTTACTCGCGACTCAAATCCTGGCTTCCATCGGCCCATCCCCCCATAAATCCAGGGCAATCCTGCTTCTACTCCTCTGTCCAGGCTTTGATCTTAGAACTCCAGATGGAACCAGAAGTATGGCCTTGTGTCCACTGGATTAACTGAAAACAAAATTTTAGTTCGGAAGAATATGGTTGAAGCAAAGATAACTTTAAGATCCTTAAAAATCATTTTGAAAATAATTAGAAGGTATCTAGATTATTGTGCTACTCTGAAATGTGGAGACATAATGCTCAGGAGTACAGAAAAGTCTGGGAACCATATATTAGGTCACAAAATTTGAATAATAAGGTGAATCAGAAAGGATTATGCTCTCACTTGATAAATCATAGTAGGTTTTGTCATGCAGAAATTGGGGGCTAATTGCTTCTGAGGTATTTCACAAAGCCATTTTGGGGCCGCACTGTAGTGCAGGGTGATTACTTCATCTTCCTAAGGTTAAAGTCAAACTAGAAGACTGCAGAGAATAATACTGTACTTTAATTCTTTTTCTATTTAAAATTCTACGAGGATTTCTAGGAGAAATGCTTTGAAAATAGTATGTGGTTGAATATTTGTTAATTCTAGGTCTACCCACGTCACAGATTGAGAATGATTGATTACACCAGATTTATTGTAAGGGATAAAATGTTAGCTGTGAATGTAATTGTTTCCCATCCAGGAGAGTGACTAAGGGGGTTGCCTACATTGAAGGGTTGAGTGAAGAAAAGAGGATCCCACAAAAAGAATTGAGAAGGTGGAAAAGCAAGAGGCAGCACCCTAGAGATGGAGAGAGGAGGAGAGGGAGAGACTCATGGCTGCAGAGGGAGAGACTCATCTGTGTTGTTAGGGTTTCACATCAGGAGAGCATTGGGAGCCGACCTGCACGTGGTAGTCCTAAGAGGGTGTGTAACAGAATGAGGAGACTAGTGAGCAGGAAAATAGGCAGCCTGGAAGACGTTACACAGACGGTGTGTTATTTACTGTTTATTTCCTCTTTTCTTCACTCAACCCTTCAGTGTAGGCAACCCCCTTAGTCACTCTCCTGGATGGGAAACAATTACATTCACAGCTAACATTTTATCCCTTACAATAAATCTGGTGTAATCAATCATTCTCAATCTGTGACGTGGGTAGACCTAGAATTAACAAATATTCAACCACATACTATTTTCAAAGCATTTCTCCTAGAAATCCTCATAGAATTTTAAATAGAAAAAGAATTAAAGTACAGGATGATTTACTTCACTCATGAAGAATCATTTTTCGGGAGTAGTTTTTCTAGCACTTCTTTTGGTCCATACGCCTTTCCTAGGACATGGATTCAGAAGGTGATTCACCAGGATTCAGGATTATTTGAATCTTCACAAATTTTCTGTCACTGGGTACAGATCATTTTGTGATTATCTCAAATATTGGAACTTTTTTTCCTTTTTTGTATTAGCTCTCAAGTTGATACCACATTAAGTAACTTACCCCTATTAAAATAGCAATAACATTAAAATCTCAGAATATAAATCCTTTTATTGGTTATGAATATTATCTGCTTAACATTTTTAAAAGTTAGGTATATTTTCATTAAATTTGTTAGAAAGTGTTTGAAAAGGTAAGTTTGTTTTCTGTCCTTGTAGCATTTGATGAATAGAGACCTGAAAAGATGGATCTTCCAAAGGACCAAGAAGGAAGTTTCTGCAGTGGTAAGATTTCCAGGATTTTCCTTTCCTAAACAGTCTTTCAGGAATATAATCAGACTCCGTAAGGAAGAAGATGGAAGCAAATACATAAAATGTAGAACTGTTTCAATGCCCGAATATGTAATAGAAAGTAATAGTAAATGCAGATGTAATTGTTTTTTAGTCCAGTAGTAAAACCTGAGGTTCACTAGTCTAAGTTATCTTTTTAAAAAATCAACTCATAGCCTGGCAGATCCTTTTTATTGTTTTTTTAGTTTTTATTTCCTTTATTACTATCTAGATTTTTCTCTTTCCTTTTTTCTTTACAAACTTTGGACTGAGTGTGTTATTTTGTTGAGTTTGTTCACAGGTAACATTAGGTTATTTACCATGGATTCTTCTTTTTTAATGTAGTTACTTATTGCTATAACTTGCTCCTCAGAACTGCTTTGACTGCATCCTGTTAATTTAAATTGATATTTGTGTCAAGAATTTTTTCTTCCCTTTAATTCTCCTTTAACCCATTTGTTTTTCAGGCGCCTGTTGTTTAATTTCATGTTTTTGTGAATTTTCCATTTTTCTTTCTGTCATTCACTTCTAGTTTCATACTACTGTGACCAGAGAAGATACTTGATGTGAGTTCATTCTTTTTAACTTGGATAAGATTTGTTTTGAGGCTGAACCTGATCTGTTTTGAAGAACATCTGTTGCATATACTTGAAAATACTGTGAATTCTGCTGCTGTTGAATAGAATGTTCCACATACCAGTATTTCTATTAGGTCCATAAAATACAATTCAAGTACCATGTTTGCATCATTTTGTCTGAATTTTTTCTGCCCAAATGATCTATACATTGTTGATTTTAGCACTGTTGGCAGTGTGTTATTGAAATTTCCCATCACTATTGTCTTTCTCTTCAATCAAATATTTACATTATACATTTAGGGGTACCAATGTTGGTTACATACACTATAATTATAATTTTTATATTTTCTTAATAAGTTAACCATTTTTTAACTATACAGTGACTGTAAAATGACAGTGGTAAATCTTTACGTATCAATTACCATGAATGTAATGGCATTAAATTCTATAATCTAAAGACGCGGAGTGACTGGACTGAAAAGTAAAACCCAGCTGTGTGCCCCCTGCAGGGCACTCCTTTCATTTTTAGGGACACAGAGACTAAAAATAAGATATTCAGAAAAATATTTCATGCAAACGGATACCAACCAAAATGTCCCCAATTGTACTTATATCAAACAAAATAGAGTTTAAACCTAAAAAAAGACAATGAAGGTCATCATATAATGATAAAGAGGTCAAATGATTTACTTTAAAAGCCCATTTTTGTATCAACCAATGACACGGGATGGAAGATTTTTAATGAATTAATTTCCATTGGCATTGGAGCATATTTTTGTGTATCTCTTCACTGCAACTGTTGTTACTCATCATCCCCTAATGTACTTGTTTCATGAAAACTATATGAATGATTTTAACATCTCTTAATGAAATTAATACAACTACTCCTCATTTTACATTATTTTTCCTCTATTTCTTTAATTTTTATTTTGGTTAGTACATATTTTCAGTACATAGTGGTTACATTCATTGTAGGAAGCTGGCATATGTACATATACTATATGTGCCTTATGTTCACACATATACACTATATGGTATGCTTACGCACATACCATATAATGTACATAACACTCGTAATTCTTTTTACTTCCTGTTTCCCTCCGCTATATCTCTTTGTCCCCATCTCATTTGAAAAATGTGTATCTCTCTGTTTTTTCATCTCCTGTTTTCCCCTTTAATTTATTAGTACCATGGGTTTCTCATATAAGAGAAACTATATTATATTTAAGCTTGTGTATCTGATTTATTTTACTTAACATTATTTTCTTAAGGTACATCCATTTTTACTACAAATAACTCAAGTTTTTCATTGTTTATTTCAGAGTAGTACTCCACTGCATATAAATACCACAGTTTCTTACCATTCATCTGGTGATGGACATATAGGCTGCTTCAAAGACTTAGCTATTATGAATTTTGATGATATAAACATGGATATGCATGTATCACTGCAATATGATGTCTTTAACTCCTTCAGCAGTATACTGACAAGTTACTGGCTTAAATAGAATTTCTAATTTTAAATTTTTAAGGAAATTTCCATTGTGTTTGTATTAGTTTACATTGTCATCAGCAATAACACTAACTAAAGAGATCTCCATAGTAGCAACAAAATCTTTCATTATAATCAACCCACCATCAAGGTGGGGAAAAAAATGAGAAAAGAAATAAGGCAACCGAATGCCTACAAAAACTCCCAACTTCTCCAAAGTGAATTCACAGAACACCATGATGAATTAATCAAAAGCCAAGTGGCTGGATTACATGAAATATAAAAAATGAGGTGATGTATTAATAATATACTCAGTGAGCTCAAGGATGATATAACTAAACACATAAGGACTTAATAAAATGATCAGTGAGTTTACAGAATACATAAAAGCTGGCTGAGCTAAAGAAAATAATACAAAACATGAATACCCCTTTAACAAATAACTGGAGTTCATGAGAAGGTTCCAAGCAGATGAAAATTCTACCAAGAATACAGGCAACGGAAGTGACTACTGTTAGGACAGACTATCAGAACTAATAGAGTTGATGCAGCTGACCATATACCTAGAGAAACCTTAAAATAGAGACAGCACGCAAATGGACCCAATAGCTGCTAGATGATTTAAAAAAGACTAATCCAAGATTAATTGGAATTAGTTTAAAAAATCAGAAGACAGCAAAAATGGCATTTAAAAAATTTATTTACAGAGCTACTAGAAAACTTTCCAGGTGTGGAGAAAAAATTTAACACAGATTAGCAAAGCATGAGTACCCCAAGTAGACACAATCAGAGGAGAACTCCATGTAATAGTCAAAGCTTAACACAAGGACAGAGTCTTAAAAGCTGTCAGAGAAAAGCAAAGGATCACTTATAAAGATAAACACATTGAAATCACAGCAAACTTCTTAAAACAAAAGGCCACGAGTGCTCAAAATGAAGTATTTCAAGTCCTAAAAGAAACAACTTCCAACACAGACTAATATATCTGAAAAAACAAAACAAAACTGTCTTTCAAAACTGATGGAAAATTAAGTTCTTTCCATGACAAAAAGCACCTGAAGAAATTCATGACCACCAAACCACCACTTTGAAAATTCTCAAGGTTTTCTTAGAGAGGGAAAATGAAGCGAATGATGCCAAAACATCTGAATGAATACATCAGAGTGGACGAGCAGATAACAAGGGAGAGAAAAAGAATCAGCAACAGGAAAACAGTGCAATGGGGGAATAAGTCAGTACCTTTCAGTAATTACTCTTTATGTGAATGGACTCAACTCACCAATCTAAAAATTCTGTTTAGAAAATTGCATTAAAAACAAAGCCCAATAGTTTGTTATGTACAGGAATATATTTAATAAAAAACTGTAAACTAAAAATTAGAGGATGTGAAACACTTATGTCATGCATAGACAAATTATTAGTCCATGAAGCATATGTAAATAAATACAAAAGAATTGAAATTATCCCATGTGTGTTATCAGATGATAGTGCAATGAAACTAGAAATCCATAGTAACAGAAACTACAGAAATTTTGCAAACATATAGGGATTAAACAATATATTCTTGAGTAAACAGTGAATCACAGAAGAAATCAAGGAAGAAATTACTTCCTAGAATCAAGTGATCGTGACAGTAAATCATACACGAACCTATGGTATGTTACTCTTCTTGTTTTCATCTTGTTATTTTCCAGTAGAATAAAGATGTTATTTGTTTTAATTTATTCCAAAGCTGGATATCTGACAAAATTAAACAGTTAATCTTTGTTAAAAGTAATAGTTCTAGAATTTACAGAGGTATGGCATGCAAAATATTTCACAAATTTACAATGATTTTTTTTAGGCTTATTTCATTGTGGTTTCTGTTCCACTTTCTTTTTGTTTTCCTCTCTCCCAACCCTTCCCCCCTCTTGCTCACTCATCACCATCAGTTATACCTAGGATGTCCTCCAGAAAGAGGCTTAACATTGAATGAAGTAGCTGGCTGCTTTGACTCAGGACAGTTTCCAAAAAGGAGCTGACGTAGAGGGGCACAGAGAGAGCTGAGCTGTTCACTATAGCATAGTTCACCATAGCACCTACCAGTAATTTAGAGTAATACTAACAGCAGTGATGCTGGGATAGCAGGGTTTTGAAATGTTGCACCATTCATGAAGAACATAATCTTTCTTTACCTTTTTATCATTTTTTATGAGCCTAAGGAAATCTTTAAGATTCTTTCAATGATATTTTCTTATAGTGAACTGGTATTTCTTTCCTTTGGATTACCCCAATTCAAAAAGTGGGCCACATGTGACCACTTTTATATAAATGCTACATACATCTTAGAATGAAGTCATCTGGGATGGTAACTGAGAAGATGTATTATATGGATGGTAGATTTACTAGAAAAATTAAAAGTGGTGAAGTAGAAAAAAACACATCCATGGGTTAGACATAGGAAAAAGTAGAAAGTTGTGTCAAGGCAGTATGATTTCCACCTAAAATTATAAGAATCTGAACAATTTAATTCAAGACCTGGACAACTGTTTCTAGTATGAAGGTTGTGGCACACTCATTTTAATTGGCATAGGCTCCTTTTAATTGTTTTCCTTTTTAAATTTGGGGAAAATTATAATCCCTACTATTAAAAAAAAATCCTTGTACTGTAGTCTGAAAACAGCCATGCATAGCACATAACAGATATGGATGTCTATGTTCAATAAAGTCACTTAGAAACACATAGAGTGGGCCATCTTTGGTCCATGAGCCATGGTTTGTAGATCTCTGGTCTAGATGATCAAAGCAATCACTGAATGGCTAATGTTTGCATGACTTGCTACACTGGCTAATAAAAAGACTCATGATAATAAATAAGAGAGTTAAAAAGAAGATGTGAGGACACAAAATGAAGTAGAGAGTACATAATGCTTAATCCTGTCACTTTTGCTACAGTGTTGACTGTGTATGCATGGTCTCTCATTTCATGATTTACTGGGGTTTTTTATTATTATTATTTCAGAATACTCAGGGAATTCTTTTTTTTTTTTTGATAGAGAAAACAATTAACCTACTCTGTTTTAATTACTTTTCTCATTGCTGAAAAAAATACGCAATATCCAAAGTTAAAGGAGGAAATTTTACATGGCTCACAGTTCGTACAGGTTTTCAGTCCATAGCTGGCCTGCTCCGAGGAAGACTGGCGTGGCAGAGGGGCTGCACAGAGGAAGAACATCCCAGGGCCGAAAACAGCAGACAGAGCAAAACAATTAAACAGCAAAGCAGCAGCAGCAACCTGCCTCTCCCTTTTGTCCCTTCCAGGCTGACTGTGCTTTAAGTGGTGCTACCCACACCCGGGTGGGCCTTCCCATTACCCACAACCAGAACTCTGTCGTCAGTCAGTGGACTGATGTAGTAGTCACACACTTGATCCAGCCATCGTGCACCCTAGATGCAGTCACCTCTGAACAGCCCCAATTACAACTGCATGAGGCTTTGGGGGTCATCTAGATAGATACAAGCTGTAACATTCGCTATGCCACCCTGGCAAACATACCATAAAAACTACCTAGTCCCATAAGAAAGATAGTAATAACTCACAGTGTAGACTAGACTTCTGAAATAAACATCTGCCAAGAAAAGGGGTCTTCCTACCTGATTTCTTGACAGCTCTTATGATTTATACTTATAAGAGAGATCTTCCTTTCAGTACTGTGAAATCTACTTGTACATGATGAACTTTAATCCAGTTTGAAATGGGTACTCTTTGTGGAATAAGGCTGTATTTTCCATAACCAACTTGCTCAGTGAGATCTATAATTAGGGATGTTATTAGGAAAAGTGTAATCTAGACTGTAGGTGAGATGAGATGTTTGTCGTATTGGTGTAACAGAAAGTAAGCTCAAATTTTTATTTAATATTTTAATTTGGGTGCTAAATAATTGAGAAGATAATATTAAAGAGAAACATTTGTGTGTCTTGTGTGAGAGACCCAAAGGGTAAAGCAGGAGCATAATGGAGGATGGATGTCGGGACTTAGGAAGAACAGGTCTAGATGGGAAGGAGAACAGGCAGGGGGAAGGGAAGGAAGAAAGAAGAAAATGGAAGGGAAATGGAAACAAAGCTTTTGTAAATGGGTGGGGAGGAAAGACTGGAAGGAGGGGGAGAGCATTAGAAAAAATGCTCAAGATATATCATGTACAGGTACAAATTCCCTCTGATGAATGGATTATTATGCATGAAAAATACATAGCTCTTTTAAAAAGATAAGAGAAACCTTCACGTCTCTTGGCTGTCTTCCATGCACATATGCTGTTAAATTATATATTAAGCATGCCAGAGCCTAATGAGCTGATTGTGAGTGAAGATCATGGAGAAAAATTAACCTGTTGTTTTCTCCTGAAACAGTGTGCTGGTCACAAGGGTGAGGGTAAATGGCAGAATGACAATACCTTTGTTAACCTTTCCCTGGAGATCAGGTGATTATTTCCTAAAATGCCAGCTTTCTGGTTGGCTATCAGAAAATGTCTTTTAAAAATTCTACTCATCAGCTTTCTTCCTTCATTTAAATGGTAATTACACATTTATAAAGCAGGGCAAGTATCTCTAGCTTAATTTATTCTGAGCACCCTGTACTTTCATACGAAGGATTCATATTTTGAAATCATTTTTCTTTAGGAATGTTTTGGTTCTATAGTTTTGTCCGGTTACATGTACATCCCCCCAAACTAGGAAGATTTTTCAAATGAAGTGCTGAGCTCTGGCAAAATTGAACAGTGATATTCAAATCCCATAACTTTTAAAATACTGTCTACATCTTGAGTATCTAATTACCACAGTATATGTTCTGCACATGTGGAGTTTGTATTAACTGCTGTTTTTCTCATAGATGTCACGCTAATTTTCAAGAAAATCTTTTCCAATTTTCCCTTTTTGAAAATTATGTTCTTAGATTATTTTATAATCTAACAGTTAATTCGGATCATTCTCTACATATGGCATTCAGTTAAAATTTACTTTGGGGCTCATTCTAGAGTCCATTTATTTCTCTAGGGTTAGTATTTTATTCCGATCTTTTGAATGCAATAGATATACTAGGAATGTAGATATCATGTTAGTGATTTGATGAAATTATAGTGACAAGTAAATGACAATAATGACTAAATCTAAATCCATCAATATATTTCTGATCCATCATTTATATAATCGTTTATATTAACAATTATCCATTGAGTATTGAGATCAAATTATTGGGAGAACTGGCAATTTTTCAACCAAGTTATTGTCATAAATTAAGTAGTCAATATACATAGACAAAAGTCAATCAAAATACTGTAAAGGAATAATGTTTTTTATCATTGTATGTATTGATGATTTCTGTAAAAATGGTGTCTAAATAAACCAGAACCTATTAAATAAAATTTGTCCATATAAATATAACTTTGTCCTATTACACATGTATACCTCCCAAAACTAATAAAACTTTTAAATTAAGTGATGAGCATTGGCAAAGTTGAACAATGATATTCAAATCCTATAACTTTTAAAAACTACCTATATTTTGAGTATCTTTTGATTACTATGGTATATGTTCTGGATAATAATAATAATTTTGAAGGAAATAATGAGATTTTGGTTGTTGATTCTTTGTGATTCTTTGCCTATATCTATGTCATAAAGGGTTCTACCTATTCTATTTTCTAGCAGACTTAGTGCTTCTGTTTTAATGTTTATATTACTGATCCATTTCAATTTTAGTTTAGTGCATGGTGAGACGTATGGGTCTAGGTTTAATCTTAGGCATATGCAAACCCAGTTTTTCCAGCACCCTTTATTAAATAGGCTTCTGTTTTTTCTGTGAGATTCTTTGGCCCTTTTGGATAAGAGGGCTGAGTGTTTTTGAAGTGTGTTTATATTTTCTGTTCCGCTGATCCTCAATTCTTTGTTGGTTTGTTTTGCTTTATTTTTTTTTTTTTTTGTCAGTACCATGCTGTTTTTATCATGATAGCTTTGTCATGATAAAGGACTGGCTTGTGTTTTTTACCCAGAATTGTTTTTGCTGTTTTAGGCATCTTCTGCTTTCATATGAATTTTAGTATTATTTTCTCTAATTCTGTGAGGTATGGTATTGGTATTCTGATTGGGATTACTTTGACTCTGTAAAACAGTTTTGAAAGTATCACCATTCACTATTTTCACTATATTGTTCTATTCATGTGTAGGGAATATCTTTCCATTTTCTGACATCCTCTTTGATCTTTTTCAGAGTGCTGTAGTTTCAATTTAAATATCTTTTACTTTGGTTGATTCCTAAGTATTTCATTTTTCTTGATGCTATTGTGAAAGGTGATGTTTCCCTAATTTCTTTCTCTTGACTTTGTGTTTTGTGTACAGGAAGCTATTGATTTTTGAGTGTTGATTTTGTATCCAGCTGTGTTCCTGAATTTTGTTATTAAATTTTGGAGTGTCGGTGGAGTTTATAGAGACTTCTATGTAGAGTATCATGTGATTCACAAATAAGATAATTCAGTTTCTTCCTTTTGTATTCTTATTCTTTTTCCCCCCTGTAACCAATTGCTCTGGCTAATATTTCTAGAGCCATATTGAATAAGGATGGTTATAATGGATGTCTTGTTCCCAATTTTAGAGTGAAAGCTTACAGGTTTTGATCATTTAGTATGGTGTTGGCTAGTGGTTTGTCATAGACGGCTTTCACCAGATTGAGATAAAGATCATCTATTTCAATTCTCTGCAGGTTCTTTTTGTTTTGTTTTTGTTTTTGTTCTATGGTACAGAAAATCAGAGTATGGGGTACTCAGGACCTTGCATTTGCCAGGAAACACAGTGCCACTGAGCTAAATCCCTCTGTAGTTTTCTTTTTTTTAAAATCATAAATGAGTGTTGGACTTTGTCAGATATTTTTTTGCGTGTCTTTTGAAATAATTATTTTTTTTTGTTCTTGATTCTATTAATGTAGTTTATTACACTTATTGGTTTTCACATGTTGACCAACCCTGGATACTTGGAATTAATCTTTCTTGGTCACGGTGTAGAATCTTCTTGCTGATCTGCTGCACTCCATTTGCCAGGATCTTATTGAGGAGTTTTGAACCTGTTGTTTTTAAGCAAATTGGCCTGTTGTTCTCTT
The DNA here is from genome assembly GCA_004026965.1 of Petromus typicus. Lineage (NCBI taxonomy): Eukaryota > Metazoa > Chordata > Mammalia > Rodentia > Petromuridae > Petromus > Petromus typicus. Next base: position 78,496 of record PVIR01003068.1, on the reverse strand, counting down.
TTGGTTGGATCCTTCTGTGGTTTCTGTATCTGGGCAACAGCTGCTTCCAGGAGTGAATTTTAGAGTATTCCTTCCCCATTCAATTTCATTAATGAGTTTGAGGAATAGTGGCATTACATCTTTTCTAAATTTATTCTAGAATTCAGCAATGAATCTGTCAGAATCTGGGCTTTTCTTTGTTGGTAGTTTTTAAATTACATCTTCAATTCCACTTACTGATATTGGGTTATTTAGAATTTTTGTGTCTTTGGTCTTTCATATGTATGAAGGAATCTGTCCATCTTCTGTGTTTTCCATCTTATCTAGTACAGGTTCTCAATATAAGTATTAATGACCTTTTCTAGATTTATGTAAGAGCTGTTGGTTTCACCCTTTTCATTCCTAATAGAATAGATTTGAGCCTTTCCTTTTTTTTGATAAGTTTGACTAAGGGTTTGTCTATTTTATTGAGTCTTCCAAAGAACCTATTCTTTGTTTTACTGACTCTTTGTATTGTTTTCTTAGTCTTAATTTCTGCTCTGATCTTTATAATTACATTGGGTAATTTATTTGAACTTACTCTGTTTTTCTGATGTGGGAATTCACCACTATAAATTTCCCTCATAACAATGCTTTCATTTTATCCTCTAAGTTTTATCTTGTATTGGCATTAATGTTTAATTGCAGAAATTAATTTATTCTTTATTTTTTCTGTGGCCTATTTGTTGCTCAGGGGGACATTATTTCCTTGTATATATGGTTTTAATAGTTTCTTTTGTCATTGATTTTCAATTTTATTGTACTATGATGCAATAATATGCATGGGATAATTTCATTTTCCTTTGCATTTACTTAAACATGTTCTCTAGCTAGTATGCATATGTGCTCTATTTTGGGGAAAGTCCCATATGCTGTTGAGAAGAATACATATCCTCCTGTGGGGCAAATCATTCTGTGGATATCTAGTAGTTTGTTTGTTCAAAAGTTTAGTTGAGTTCTGATATTTCTTAGTTGATGTTTTGTCCAGTTGATCTATTTGTAAGAATTGAAGATTCTATTATAATTTTATTAGTAGTTATTTGATTTTTTTTATCCATTAATGTTCATTTTATATAGTTGGGTATGCTGGCATGTGGTACAGTATATTTATGATTATTTTCTCTTTCTCTTGGGCTATTATCACTTTTGTTTTTTCTGATCAGTCTTGGCTTGAAATCCACTTTATCTGCAAACAGAATAAATAACTAACCCAGACTTTTTATGGCTTCTGAAATATCGTCTGTAAAATTGTTTTCTATCCTTCGTAAGTCTGTGCATCCTTGTTAACTCTTCTGTCCTTGTTAAGTCTATGCATTTCTTTTTAATTTATATGTGTTTCATTTATGCAACATACTGTTGGAACTTATTTCTTGATTCATTACTCCGCTCTGTTTCTTTTGACTGGTGAGTTGATGGTCTAACAGACGTGTATTGACTTATCCTTGTCATTATTTTCCTTCTCATTCTCTTTCATTCTCATTTCGATTGCTTGCCTTGCCTGGGGGATTCTTTCTATTGGGATTCATGGAACTGTTGTCTTCATTATCTTTTTCTAGAATATTTCAGAAATTTTTAGAGAGCTGGTTTGGTAGTCTTTGTTATAGAAGTATAAATATTTATAAATATATATTTAATATATATAAATATATATTTATAAATATATTATATAAATATAATATATTTATATAAATATGTATAAATATAAATATTTCTCCATTTATTTTGAAAAATAAATTTGTGGGTACATCAATCTGGGGGTTGTTTTCTTTTAGGAATTGAAATACTTCATTTCAACCTCTCAACAAACTCAAGGGTTTGTGTTGAGGAGTCTATTGTGATTTTAATGTAACTTCCTTTATAGAAGATTTGTTTCTTTTAACTTTTAATATTTGTTCTTGTGTTGAATTTTTGGAATCTTTATTTTTTTTATGTGTTGGTGTAGTTTTATTCTAGTCATGGATAATTGGAGTTCTGTATGCTTTATTTATATGTATGTCAAATTCTTTTTTGATGCCTAGGTTTCTGTTATTATTGCTGTGAACAGTCTTTAAGATCCTTTATGCTATCTTCAGATGTTTTATTGAATCTTATCAATCTTGTGTTTTTCTTCTTTGCGTCATCTAGCCACTCTTGGAATGATTCTTTTGTGGTCCTTTGCCTTATGAAGAAGTCTTTCATTTGGTGAACACTAACTGGAAACCTGTCTTTTTGATCTCTTATTCTGTCCTCACATTGGTTAACTCTGCTGCCTATACTTTTAACAGATTTTTTTTTTTTTTTAGGTTTTTTGAGACAGGGTCTCGCTTTTGTGGTTCAGGCTGGCCCTGAGCTCAGCCTCAAACTCACATCACAGAAATCCTCCTGCCTCTGCCTCCCGAGTGCTGGGATGACAGGCGTGAGCCACCACTCCCGGCACTGTGGTATGTGGTACTGGTTGCTGCTGGGCGTGAGTCTCCACGCCCAGTATTTTATGCAGTTACCGGGGATCGAACCCAGGTCCTTGTGCTTGCAAGACAGGTGCCGGAACCACTGAGCTAACTCCCCGGCCCTTTAACAGATTTTTTAATCTGCTGGATATTTGTTTAATCTCTTTAGTAGAATCCAGTTCCCTCCTGGCTTGGGCTCGCATGCTTTCCATCACTTCCCTAAGCTCCTCTGTTTTTAAAATCTGAGTCTGCTCTAGGTTCACTGACCATATCCTTCATTATGGGCACCATCTCCTTAGTTACCTGGGAAGTTATCTCTGATCTGATTTTTTTCTAGAGACCTATCTATTTGCTTAGCCGCTTCTGCTCTTATCATTTCTGAAAGTTCTCCTAAGAGGCTTTTGATTTCTTCCATCTCAATTCCCCATGGATTTGCCTTGGGTGACCTGGAAGTCTGGGGCTCTAGCTGGCTTCTGTATCTTCTCATTTTCTTTTTAAAAAACTTGTTTTCTGTGTTGATACTTGTAAGTGGCTTACATTAGGTGGCTTTGTCACTAGTACCAAGACCACCTTAGGAAATTACCATTACTCAGAGGTGCCTTCCAGGCATAGTCTAATTTTGACTTTTGAGTCTGTCCCAAAATCTAGCCTCTTCATTTTATTAGGGATGAAACATTGCTGCCTATTTGGGCTAGCACCCAGTTCTTTGGTTACTGAACTATGATATTGTTTATGACCACAAGACAACCTCAGTATTCATATACAAGGGAAAACAACTGATCACAATTATGTCACCTTGCCAAAAGTAGTACAATTGGTAATAACAGTAGCATCAAGTATAATCTAGAAAATGACAAAGTGTAGTAGCTGTTAATTTACCACCTTAAACCACTGATACAAGATGTTAAATAATAAAATTTGAAACAAATCACAAAATTATGTACAGTAAATATCTCCTCAATAGAAGAGTTTTACCCTCAGGAGAAAATTTGAAAGATTTGGGTTTTTTGGTTTGTGTGTTTGTTTTACTTGTTTTTGTTTGGCAGTACTGGGGATCAGCCAAGGCGCCCCTGAGCTAAATCCCTACCCCCAGAGGAGAGGATTTTAAAGGGATAAAAGGAAAAAAATAGAGAAATAAAAGAACAAAACAGAACTAGAAGCAAGGCTAATGGATAATAAAAGATTACTCAAGCTTTAGAAACCCGGTGAAGAAGACAGGAGATGAAAACGAAGGAAAAGACGAAAGAACTGAACAAAACCAGAAAAACCCTTAAAAACAATGTTGATATTCATGAAAAAACAACCCCAAAAATCAAGAAAAAAGAAAAGAGAAAAGAAGTTTCTCTACTATTTCAAGTTTTTGGTTATCTCGTGGAGGGGTCCTCAGTTTTGTGGTAGTTTCCAGGTCTGGGTATGTCTCTGGTAGACGCAGGAGACACACAGAGCCCAGACCCTCCCTCAGTAATCCCAGCAAGCTGAAGGTAGGGTCAGGGTGGGTACCGATTTCAATGCATTCAGCTCCACAGAAGTTCAGCTGCATCCTGGCCTCTGCTTGGGAGGATGGGGCCTGAGTTCTTTAGCCTGTAACCGTGGATGTCTCCACAGTTGTGCCTCATTCAGGCGCTGGGAATCAACGCACGGCTGGCTGCTGTTCTTCCCAGGTTCCGCCGGCCCCTCATTAAGACGGTGTCCGGCCAATCACTCTCCCCAGGGGCTTCCTGGACTGGAGTCACTCACCAGCTGTTGTAGTTCACAGCATCCACTGCCCCATTCCCTGGCGAGTTCTCCAGGGAGGACTCCGGAGTCCCCCACCTGCCCCGTGTCCCTGGAGAACGAGCCATCTCTGTGACACTGCGAGCTAGGTGTCGGAGAGCGCACAGCTTTCCACCTCGTTTTTCTGTGTTGAGGTCTTCACTCTACCTGTTGACTCCAACTCTCCCTTCAGGCCCTTCCTAGGTCCTGGGGATCCACTTCTGTCCTTTCTTTCTTTCCCAAGTTGTTATATTTCAGTGCCTGGATTCTGAGTCTTGGAGAGACTGTCCCACTATGACTTACTACGCCACCATCTTTCTGGAATTCTCCATCTAGGGCTTTATTTTCAGAGAAAAAGTTTCTTATGAAGCTGTTATGTCCCTAAAATTGCATTAGAACTGTGCAGACATAAAGAGGAAACTGGCAGGGCAGCATCCAAACTTAAAATCTTTCAAGAAAGATTTTGCACCCGGGGCCTTTGCACTCAATTGTATCCCTGTTGCCCACTTGGGCTTTGAGACAGAGTCTTGCATTATAGTTCAGGCTGGCTTTGAACACACTGTGTGCCCCAAGGCTTACCTCAAACTCATGGTGATCCTTCTACCTCAGCCTCCTGAGTGCTGGGATCACAGGTATGTGCCACTTTGTTGAACCTTTTTGTTTTACATTATAAGACATGATCTCACTAAATTGCTCAGACTGCACTAGAACTTGTGATCTTCCTCACCTTCCACAGGAATGTGCCACCATACCAGGAAAGCACCTGGTTTTTATTTGTGGTGAATCTAACATCCATGTAGGAATTCAGACATTATTTTAAAGGTGGTTTTGGAGAGAGAGAATCTTTATTTTGAAGGAATGTGAAGATAATTTTAGAAGAGGTAAAGGACAGTCACATTTGCAAAGAAGCATACTTTGATGGTATTTGGGGGGAGACAGAAGTGATGGGGTGGGTGAATGGCTGAGGGGGTGGAGATTCAGGCAGGAAGACCCATCAAAACATTCCATTTGAAAGTCCAAATGAGGGCGATGGTACTGGAGATGTTAGGGGGTGACAGACTGAGCAACACTTCACATCGAGATTGGCCTTGTCGAATACAAAGGAAAATGGCAGGGAAGACAAGGATGATCTCACGAGACACTTGTAGAAACTCTAACCAGGTTCTGGAACGTGGGTCTGAGTCTGGGGATATTTGAGCTGAAGAAACATGCAGCCACGGCTGTGGGTGGAAATGACCGTGCAATGTGTAGAGGATGTACCTTGCAGGATGGCGTAAGCTGCTGTATAGAAGTAGGCTGTGATTAACTTCAGGACAGTGGAAGAGGCGCTCCCAGGAAAGGGAGCCAGGAAGCAGTGCTGGGTGAGGATGACGGTGGTTAGCAGCCTGCACACACGGTGCAGACAAGAGCTGTTCCGCACATCATCGAGTTTATAAACTGCAGAAAAGCTTTTAGATTCAGAGTGTTTCAAGCACTTTGCAAATAATGGGTCCTATGGCAGCTGTAGTGCACATTTCGAAAGGACCTTGAATTTCAGGGTACAGTTATGCACTAAGAATGGCTATATGCAGCAAATGTTTTATCTTGGAAGACAGCGAGCGCCTGGAGCACCACACAGGGAAGGAGTCTGAGCAGTCGCCGGCAGGACAGAAAGGCCTGTGATTACCGGGCTGCAAGGGCTGCACTGTTTGGGCCGAGGGGAGTGCTGAGCCCACACGGCCCTTCAAAATGCTGCATTCCCATGATGACCTCTCCCTTGTTTATCACAGATATCAACAAAGGGAGGGGCCGTATAGGTATGATTTTGTGGTAGCGCCATCGGCCAGGATTTGTAAAATGAACCTGAATGTCAGACGTTCAAGAATAAATAAATGAAAAACAAAGAAAGGGCACATGTCTGTCGATAGCATAAAGGAGGGAGAGTCATGGACAGACCTTTAATGAGCCCATTAATGCAGACTCTACTGTCTGTAGGGGTGTGTGTGTATGTGCACACGTGTATGCGTGCCTTTAACTGGGATTTTAGGTAAACATTCTAAGGGGGTGGGTGTGGAAATGTGTATGGATAATTGGAGATTATTTCTTCTTACTGAAAGAGAAAGGGTAATTTAAGTTTCTTCAGTTCAAGAACTTTCATTATGGGAAGCCACAGGCAAAGAACATAAAATCAAAATCCACACTGGCTCATTCACTGCGGGATCCTCATGGTAACTGCATTAATACATTTTAGATGAGGCGCTACTGTTGTGAGTAAATAACCGTGTTGCAACCTTTATTTCGTAAGTACTTGTACACAGACTACTTTTTGTCTTAAAAATGTTGTGCATAAAAGCTTTTGAAAAATGCCATTGTAATTTTTTTTTTTTTTTTTTTGAGACAGGGTCTTGCTTTTGTGGTTCAGGCTGGCCCTGAGCTCAGCCTCAAACTCACATCACAGCAATCCTGCCTCTGCCTCCCGAGTGCTGGGATTACAGGCGCGAGCCACCACGCCTGGCACTGTGGTATGTGGTGCTGATTGCTGCTGGGGTGAGTCTCCACGCCCAGTATTGTATGTGGTTAACCGGGAATCAAACCAGGGTTTTTGTGCTTGCAAGACAGGCACCAGAACCACTGAGGTAAATCCCCGGCCCCCATTGTAATTTAAATAACTATGGGAGTTAACTTTCAAATACTTTGTATTGCAGAATTTAAGGGCTATCACCCTTTGTATTTCCTCCCAGGGGTTTACTCTGTTGTATATGAGAAAATGAAGATGTAAATGAATTCTAGTATATATAGTTGATATTATGAAATAGAAAAATATTTAAAAGGACAGAAGGCTAGGGGTAAATAATGAGGGGGAAAAGAACGTGATAGTAATAAAAAAAGGAAACAAAGCTAATGTATATAGGGAGTGGGGAGCTGCAGCGTGGGTGGGAGAAGGGGAAAATGAGAAGTCCTGTCATATTCTGGTACAGTCCCTCAATGCTGAATGCGATGATGATGTGTATTCATAATGTACCAATAAAGACTTGAATTTAAAAAAAAAAATTAACACCAGTCACCTTCTCTTCATCGAATTTGAAGCCCCTTGAGGGCGAGGACTGGGTCACTGCACCAGTGTCTCCCCGCGCACTGTCGCTGGGCTCTGGTTGGTCTCCTGTGACCGACTCGCCCACCGGCCTTTTCAGTTTGCCCTCATGACTCCTCTAATGAAAGATGCTGATGGTACCCGCCATGAGAAAGCTTAAAACGGAGTTTCCTCGGGGGAGAGTCACCAGGAACAACTAACGCGGAAGGGGATGGCTCCAGTTCCTTAGAGAACAGGCCTCACCGATTATCACAGCAGTTTGAAAACCTCACTGCATTCACAGGCCTTTTCTGTTCTGAGTTTCTTAGTGAGCCAGCAAAGCACCTTTACAATTTGGAATCTGACATGGGACAAAATACGCCAACTGTAGCACTGGAATTTGCTGCGCTTACTTAATATCTCTTTTTACCGCAGGATTGTTCTATTTTCTTTCTGATAATGACTTCTTACGCCAATTCCTTCTATTCATTTGTCAACATCCTAGCTTTTTTCATTGCTCACCTTGACCGCCGTATCAGTCAGTGCTAGCTAGAGAAATAGATTTAATGTAAGATACACAAAGCTGTAAAACTTTACAAGGCTGGCCTACAGTGGCCGCCGGAGTCAGGTGTGGACGCGTGCAGAGGTCTGGCTGCGCACTGGACACGGGACGGATCCCCCGAAGGCCTGCAGCTCAGGGTTGCGTCCCCTGCGAGTCTGTATTAGGAGCAAAGGGTCTGCGCTGGGGGCTGACGTTTCTGCACCAGAAGCCAGGAGACAACGTCCCACGCGAAAGTGAAGACAGCTCTTCAGAAGCCAGAGCAAACCTTCCTTCCTCCCCCTGTGCCAGGATGAGCCCTTTGGCTGCGGTCTCTCACGCCCAGGGTGGGGCTTCTGCTTTCAGTACATGCCTTCAGCCACACCCAGACTATGCTGACCCAATTTAGTCGGGTATTTATTTCTGACTCAAATCCTCGAAACCAGTTAACTCCCATCTGCAAGTAAATATTTCTCATGAGGCAGTTGATCATCATCTTGCACTTCCATCTGCTTTATTGCCCCCGCTCTCCTAGATCTTATGGTAGAGTCCTGGCTCCTCACTTCCTGTGTGTGGTAGGCGTGTTATTAGTGTTTCATTTTCTTCCTTGTGATACAGGGAGCAGAAGGTCGCACACACGTTCACGTAGTTGAGGTAGATCAATGAGATACTCTGTGGACAGCACCGGTAACGGTGCGCAGCACGTAAGCAACACTCGGTCACTAACGTCTGCAAGTGTCATTTTACAGTCGGCACCTTACCTAGGGTAAGGACTCACTGACCTGGAGAGGAAGGATAAAACTGGTCACGTGGTGCGTGAAAGGCAGTCAGGATGGGATGGACTAACCACGTTTTGCGGTTTTACGATGTGCCTGTGTGGGGGACACAGCTTGAACAAAGCGGCAGAGCTCTGCCCTCGGGGAGCCTGCGTGCCAATGTGACTACAAAAAGCCTCCAGCAAAGAAGGTACCTGCAAACTAGAGAGAAAGAAGGGCTGGGCCTCGGGGAAGCAGCAGGTGCAGCGATTTGAGATAAGTAGGAAAGGCTCCCAGCGGAGGGGAGTCTAACCAAAGAGCCAAGTCCGGGAGCGCAGCACAGGCCCCGCGGTAGACAGGACCTGAGGGCCAGTGTGGCCGGGACGCACGGAGCAGGTTGTCTAGGGATTTATAGGCCGTCCTCAGGAAACGGGATAGCACGAGACCTGCCTGAGAGGGTGAGTCTGAGCTGCGTTTTTGGTGGGTTTCTTAATGGTGCTACCGGGAATCGAACTCAGGACCTCGCGCTTGCTGGCCAGGCGCGCTGCTGCGGAGCTACCTCCACCGCCCCGCAGCTGTTCTTACGACAGTGTAAAATGCAGAAAAGCGAAGCAAAGCTGGAGGGATGTGGTGAGCTCTCCGCAGAGACGGAGCGGCTGAGCAGCCCCTCCGCCTCCGCATGGTGTCAGTCCACGGGACTGTTCTCACCCGGGGAGAAGCTGCCCTGACTTGAGACCTCTCAGAAGCTGCCTGGGTGGGTGAGAGCGGGCTGCCCAGGTGGGTGAGAGCGCGCTGCCCGGGTGGGTGGGCGCGGCCTAGGCCTCAGCAGGCGTAGCGATGCAGTCTTCATCTCCAGTTACTTCTGGGTGCGCTTCACAAACTTGAACTTAAGAGTCACTGTTACTCCTGTGTAGCTTCTCAAGGGATGAAGCACGAGTTAGAAAACGTTGGATTTCTATAAAAACTGGCCTAAAGTTTTGAATTTTAAGTTTTCTAGTCTGTGAAACGAGTTAACACTGTGATGACCGCATGCTTTTTCTGTTAGTCTCTGAGAAATACTGAACTTCCAAATTCCCTTGTTAAATTTAAAATTCTGTTGAACGGTTTTGTGGAGTTTCATTATTTTTACATTATGACTTGTATGATAATTTGAGATTGTATGAGTAGAAAAGGGCTTTTAAAACAAGATTTTACAGTTATTTTTTTTAAAAAACCTTTTGAATAATCTCTAGCTAGTTTTTCAATCTTCGTATTTTCCCCTTTGAGGAGAAGGTGATATAATATTAATCACCTGACATACAAATTTATATATGGCCTGAGAGCTGGAGGCTATACCCATGACTGTGCTGAGATTATTTTCTCATCACTGTTACCAGGCAACAAATAAATACTGTGATTCTAATTTTGTTTACATTTATTATTACAAAAGTAATCCATTACTCAGAAGCTTTCCTATAATAAGTCTGAAATAATTACTGATATTCTTATAATCTGTTGATGAAATTTTTGATTGAATGGTATTTGTAAAAATATATTATCTTTCAAATAAAGCATTGTCTTTATAATTGGAATAATATTAAATGCCTTTTAAATAGAATGAAATTTTTCCAGATTTGTTTCAATGCCAAATCATTTATTCATTAAAATTCAGCAATATTCTAATATATTCATTAATAATTATTTCACTAACTTTTTTAAAAAGCTTCACATTTTAGGTGCAATTTAGAAGTATTTGATATTGTTTCTACTTCAGCAGTACTTTGAAATAAAACTAATATTGCATCTGAGATTACAAGAAAAATTATCCACTGCATAATGGGAGTGAATGAAACTTGACCCTGTATATATTTAGAAAAGTCCCTCTAAAATCTAAAACCCAGAATTACTTGAGGCAGGAGGCTTTCTATGAGTTCACAGTTAGTCGGGGCTACATAATGAGTTCAAGGCCTGCCCAGGAAACAGCGAGACCTTATGTTGAGGAGGGAAGGGAGGAGGTGAGTGGGAGGGAGAGAAAAAGAAAGAAAGTAGACAGGGAAGAAAACAAAACAAAACAAAAATGTGTTTACATTGAGGCGGGTGTAACTCCAGAAGGCATACTTTGCATTGAATCTAAGACTGATCTCTATCTTACCCTGTGGGTTAGCTTCCTGACTCTGGGACTAGACACCTAAGAAGATCAAAATAAGAGGAGGAAAAGTTTACTTGGCTCCCAGATTTGGAGGTCCCAGTCTGTGCATTGGGCGGAACAGCATGGTGCAAGTACATAGTGGGGCAGAGCTGCCCCCGCCCGTGGCTGGGACACAAAGGCTGAGGAGGGCCTGGGCCCGGGATCTCATGGAGGTCACGGCCTTCGAGACCTAGCTTCCTCCACTAGGACCTGCCTTTGAAGACTCCACCAGCTCGCACAGCACACGGCTGGGAACCAGTCTTCAGCACGCAGCACTTGGGAACTAAGATCTGAACCAGCGGGGCAGAAATGTTGACTTTGGCTAAAAAGCTGAAACAGCCACGTTGCAAAATGTCATCTGTTGTGTTGGACTAGAACCTCAGACTCCTCCTGCCTTCTCTGTCATCATTGGGTCAGCAGAAGTCCTCTCTCCTGTATCTCCAGTTATTTTTTGTGCTCAGGTGTAGTTGGGATTTTGAGCCCGTGCTAGACTGAATGTTACACCTCAGTGTGCAGAGAGAATGTCCCGCTGCTCTCGTTTCACGTGATGCTTCACTGCTGGCTTATTTTCAGCAGCTTCCCGAGTTCCGTACCTGCCATCTAGAAGGTCAGCCACACTGCCCCGCTGGCAAGAAAAACAAGGCGGAGACAAAGAGATCTAAGTTTTATGGAACTTGCCACAGACCAGCACTTTATTCTCATAATCCTGCAAAAGATGGGAGTTTAAATGTAGAGAATTTAGGGAGAGAGACAAGAGGATGTATTTGGTTTGACTATTTCTCAGATTATCATTGTTAAAGTTTAGTTACATTTTATTTATACTAGAAGGATTTGGATCTAAAAGGTGTGTTAACTAGATTGTTAAAGGTACATCCAGTGTTTTATTCATTCTCTATAAATGGACATTCTCACTCACCTTTCAGAAAAATCTCATTAATTGATATCTCTGGGGAATTTAACTTTTTCCTATTTCCTCCTAAACAGTTCCAAATTAATATCTAACCTCAGAACAATCCAGGCTGTCTGATATAGGATGTCTTCTCATGTTCAATCAAGTGTGAAAAAGTTGGCCTTTGTACAACCTGAGGATAGCTTTGGCTTTGTAATAATCTGAAAAAGGATTTCCATAGAAAAACAGCCAAAGGAACAGTATTAAACCATTGCAAGCTTTTATTTTATTGTAATTATAATTTTCAATTCCTACATGACTCGCTATAACTAATTCATTTTAGAATCTACACTAATTCTGTATTTACAGAAATCATTGATAAACGTTCAGTTTTAATGTAATTTCTATAGTCTGATGTAATAAATGTCAGTCTCATAATTCTAAAATCAACATGATATTTGCAGTATTAAAATTTGGATTTGTTTGATGTTAAGTGAAATGAACAACTTTGTCCTCTGCTCTGACCTTTTTCTTTCATCGCCTCTCAGTGAAGGAAAAAGAGCAGAGTGTAACTCAGCAGCTGCCGTCGAAGCATACCGATGCACAGTCAGAGGAAGTTGATGGCGTGGTAATGAGGGTCGGCAGCAACTTTCCTGGGAGACACTTTATGGGAAATGGCGGAGCGCTGCCCACCGCCGCGCGTGGGATGCTGGCGCTCTTGACTTTAACGGGAGAGCATTCCTCTTGTGCACCTGCTGCAGTGTATGACTAGCTATCATGTACTGTGACAAAAGAGAGGAAAAACTGTCGCTGTGATTTAAGAAATATGCACTGGCATAAAAAAAAAGCCAAATATTTTGAGCAGTGAGGATTTATTTTTCTTGTTCTGTTATGTCTGTTTTCTACAGTGACTTATTCAAGTTTTGCTTAGTAGTGCTGATATTTTTCTATTGAATTCAGCAATGTAGAAGGCTCTTTGAGTTGTTAACAAGTGACTGTGCCTGGCCTTCGGGAGAAAAGGCCAACGCACTGCTGATTCCTGCATTTTCAGTGGCACCTAACACGATGAAGCACCTGGATCAGATGTCGGTTCAGTGTGTAGGAGTGCATCAGCATTTAAATTCAATAAACTTCAGCTGCATTCCTAGCTTTTCACTAGTTAAAGCAACTGAAAGTAGGGAATAAAATGTTTTTTTTGAGATTGATTATTTGAAGAACGAAAGGCTCATAACAAGGTTTCGGATTCTTTGCCTGTTAATTGTAGACCAGATCTTTTAAATGTGCTAGTAATATGGAAATACAGCTGTCTTCTTATAAGGTTTTTATTCCTGAATATTGCTGCTTTTCTGGATGAATTGATGAAAGAAGCTTGTGCAGACTCTTAGGAAATGTTTCTTCCCATGGGGTTTTACATGCCAATTTTTCTTCTGCTGCTGTCTTTCCATTTTAGTTTTCCTTTTAAAATATGCGAGAAAAAATATGCAAGAGATTTTGAGGGTTATTCATATACAAAAGCGAGCACCGAGTGTGTACATGTATACCAAAGACTTACAGTTGGACTCCTGTTCTAACAAACATTTTAAAATGAGGCACCAAAAGTCATTTTTTTTCCTTGAGAGCATTTACTGCTCATTTCAAAATGTCTTTGAACTTCTCTCTCTGAAATGTCCTTAATAGCGTGGAGGGTATTAAAAACATATAAATATTCATGGGTAGAGGCCATCAGTCTTTGGGGATATTAAGATGTGAAGATGAGGAATTTGTGTGTGAAGTAGGAGGACAGCATTCGGAGCTGGACATGAGGACCAGGTAATTGATGATTTCAAATAATTTACTTTTCGTCAAGGTCAGAAATTGGACTGGTTAAGGGACTTGGTATGTATGGGACAGAAAACTAGGAAGCAGGGAAGAAAAGGAGGAGCCCAACCTGACTCTGATAAAAATTTGAAAAGAAAAACCTGGAGTGGTTTCAACAATTGTTGAAAGCAGCTGAGACTTTTCTGTGGTGACTTTCTGCAGTGCAGTCATTTGGAACCGCTGACAATGTATGACACACCGAGCCTTTCTGGATTTTCATTTCTCTCTCTGAGCCCACTTTACCCATACTGAGATTTAAAGTGAACAGCATTTTAAATTAGAGCCAAGTCTGATTAATTCTTCCTAAAGCCCTTTCATCTGCCGAGCGTTGGTCTAGCTAAAGATCTAAATCCTCCTTCACCTTGTACTCTCCTGTTCAGCTCTGAGTAGACAGATAACCCTTTCGCTTTGGGATATTGAATGAACATGGCTCTGGAAAGCATCAGCTTTGGGCAGAGGAAACAGAGTCTTCTGGGAAAGGGGAAAGAGGCCCACGGTTGTCACCATTCCACCCAAAACTCTGAGCAAATTTTGCTTTAGGAAGGTGCAGTCTAGTGAGGGATTAGAAATGACCGATTTCACACCATCTGCCCCCTGGAACCGCACGAGAATTATCCAAGTTTCCTGAGGTCTTGCCTCAAGACAGTGAGTGGTACGGTTGGTGTGACAGTGTCAGAGTCACCCCACAGCCTCTGTGCGCACAGAGGGGCCTTTTGAAGTGGCTGGATTGTGAGTGTGAGACTGTATTAAAAGTTAATGACCAGACTAGTCCACTGAGTGCTTTAGGACAGTTCTGGGAGTGGGTGATGGGAAGCCCGGCCCTGGCTGTAGACAGCTCCGCCCAGTGGACCTGCAGCCTGGATGGCAGGGAGAGGAAAATGCCCACTGCTCGCTGATTCCTCCTGCCTTCCCGGACTGTCGTCGGTCTGTGATGTCCCTCTGCCATGCTACTCTGCTTTGGAGTCAGCAGACTGTGGACTGAAGCTTCTACAAACTGTGCACCACCATAAACCTTTCCACTTTTAAAAAATTAATTGATTTTATTGGTACATTTTATATACATGTCATGATCACAATCAACATTAAAAATTTGTACCAGTATATGACACGACTTAATTCTCATTTTTCCCCATTCCTCTGCTCACCCTACAACCCCTGCCTTCTATATACATAAGCTTCATTTCCTTTTTTTGTCATCCCGTTTTCCCCACATTAGTATCCCAACCCCCTTTACCATTTGAAGATCTTCTATTTCACAGTATCTATCATACACTCTAGGACTCACTCATATCTTCAGTTTCTCATGCCAGAGAAAAAATATAATATTTACACATTGGTGACCTATGTATTTCACTTATTAGTGTGTCTTTAAGTAAACCTTTCCCCTTTTAACTTGTGTCAGGTAATTTCCCTCAGCAATGAGGGCTAATTGGAATAGGGGACAATGCTGTAGTAGAGTTAGAAACTTTCTGGCTCATTCAATGGTGAATTATTTTTTAGCGATCTTGACAAATGACTTCAAGAAAAATGATCATTTTCTCAATTTTAGATGAATCTTTTCAGATAGATAAATACTAGTGCTCAATTTTATAGACAAGGAATTTAAACAAGATAGCCAAAGCAGAATACATTAATCAAAATCATATGGATTTATGAGATGGAGCTAGAATTCAAAACACATAGCTTTTGTTGACTAAGAAGGTGCTGTTTTGTGTGATAACAGCTTGATATCCCCTTTAAATTTGTCTGAAGCAAAAAGGTTATTGTGCTAGGAAAAGTTTCCTGTGTCACTGAAACTCAGCAATTCTAAAGGAAAATATTCTCTCTACTACGTCAAAAATCCATGCTTGGTTTTAAAGCTAAGCCATTTTCTTTTTATTTTATCTTGTTTTTTGTTTGGTCCAAGTGCTTCCAGTGACATCCAGTTCCGATGTTTACTTTGCTCATCACCATGAAAATCTCAAAGTGCATCAGATTATATTAAAGGCAATTTTCTAGTCACCTGGAAATCAGATGCTGAAAGTCTAGAGAATCATGTTCCACTCTTACAAATGGTTTTAAATCTAATATTTACTCACAGTATTTGAGAGTTTACTATGTACAAAACATGAGTTGTTCCAAGTAATGGCAATAACAGGATCGTATGTAAAATATTAAATGATGGCACTGGACACCATGCACCATGCATGCAGGTTCTTAAGAGTACATTTTCATCCTTCTTACATTTGCAGGTCTATATCACCTGCAGAGATTATTTTATTTTGAAATAAACAGTTACAACAAAAACTCCATGAACTTTCATCAAGATTTGCAATTGTGGGGGCTGGGGAATTAGCTCTGTGGTTGCAGTGCCTGTCTTGCAAGCGCAAGGACCCGGGTTCGATCCTCAGTAACCACATACAATACTAGGCATGGAGACTCACGTCCAGCAGCAACCAGTACCACATACCACAGTACGGGGCGTGGTGGCTCACACCTGTAATCCCAGCACTCAGGAGGCAGAGGCAGGAGGATTGCTGTGATGTGAGTTTGAGGCTGAGCTCAGGGCCAGCCTCAACTACAAAGTGAGACCCTGTCTCAAAAAACTGAAAAAAAAAAAAAAAAAAAAGAAAAGAAAAAAAAAGATTTGCAATTGTGAATACGGTTTATTTTTTTCCTATGAGAAAACAGCAGAAGAACAAAGTGTTCACAGCCCAAAAGGCTTAATCAAGTGACATTAATTCCCTATAATTTTACTGTAAAAAATCCTTGCAAGCTACTTGCAAAAGAATTCTTAGCCGCCTACAATCATAAATATTTTAATTTGGGACACTAAGACAATATCAAAGCTTGTGATTTCTTAGAAGATAGCACCACTTATAATGTTCTATAAAATTTACACATATGAATATAATAGTAACAGATGATGGGCCCAGGATTTAGCTCAGTGGTTCCAGCACCTACCTTGCAAGCACAATGGCCTGGGTTTGATTCCCTGGTAACCACATACAACAATGCTGGGCATGGTGACTCCCACCCACCAGCAGTCAGTACCACATACCACAGTGCTGGGTGTGGTGGCTCATGCCTGTAATCCAGCACTCGGGAGGCAGAGGCAGGAGGATTGCTGAGTTCGAGGCTTGCCCGGGCTACATAGTGAGCTCAGGGCCAGCCTGAACTAAACAGTGAGACTTTGTCTCAAAAAAAAAAAAAGGAAAGAAATTCATAGACTGAAAGTAAAAGAATGAAAAACAATTTTCCCTGCAACAGGAGGCTGCAAAAAAGTGGCTGTCTTATTTGAAGGCAAAGTAGAACTCAAACTGAAATTAATTAGGAGAAACAAGGAAGTACACTACATCCCTGTAAAAGGAACAATCCAAGAGAAAGAGATGACAGTCATAAATACACAAGCACCAAATGCTAATGCACCCAACTACATAAAATAATTAATGCACATGAAAAAAATCAAATATTCACTAATACAATAGCAGTGAGGTCCTCAGTACTCCACTGTCAAAACTGAACAGATCAACTAGACAAAAAAATTAACAATAAAGAATTAGAGTTGAACCAAACTTCTGAACAAATAGATTTAATAGATGTCTGCAGAAAGTCTGACCCCACACAGTCAGAATACACATTCTTCTCAGCTGTACAGGGCTCATTCTCCAAAATAGACTATATGCTAGCTTACAAAACATGCTGAAGTAAATGCAAAGGAACTGAAATTATCCCCCACATATTGTCAGACCTTAGGGCAATAAAATTGGAGATTAATAGCAAAACAAACTTCAAGAAGTGAATTTGAGTAACACCTTCCTGGATAACCAATGGGTCACAGAAGAAATTACTGAAGAAATCAGACAGTTTCTACAGTACATGATTTCATCAGCGCAACATGCCAGAACCTGTGGAACCCAGTGAAAGTAATCCTACAAGGGAAATTCATAGCAGTGGATGCCCATATTAGGAAAATAGAGTGAGCTCAAATAAATAATTTGATCCTGAACCTCAAGCTCCCAGAAAAAGAACAAAGCTTGTACAAGGGAAGGAATTAAAAAGATCAGCGGAGAAATTAATGCCATGGAGACTAAGAGAATGATACAAGTAATCAGCAAATCAAAGAGCTGATTTGCCAAAAGAACAAATGAAATTGACAGACCTTTAGCTAACCTGATTATAAGTGGAATAAAAGGCTCAAATCCATGCAATTATGAATAAATGTGTTGATATTACAACAGATCCAGCAGAAAACCAGAGAATCATCAACACCTACTTTGAAAATCTAACCACCAATAAGATGGAAAATGCAAAAGAAATGGACAGATTCATAGACACATATGAACTACAAAAGTCAAACCAAAGGGACGTAAACATTCTAAACAATCCAATATCAGCCGATGAAATTAAAAACATAATTAAAATCTTACCAGCAAAAAAAGCCCAGGTCCTGATGATTTCACTGCTATAGTCTGCAAGAAATTTAGAGAACTAATCCCATCATTTCTCAACCTCTTTAATGAAATTGAAAGGGAAGCAGTACCCCCAGATTCATTCCTGGAAGCAACCATTACCTTGATTCTGAAAGCAGAGAAAGACTCAACCCAAAAAGAGAACCACAGGCCAATCTCCCTGATGAATATAGATGTAAAAATCCTCAGTAAGACACTGGCACAAACAGAATACAGAGGACCATCAAGGACATCATGCACCCTGACAAAGTGGGATCTATCCCAAAGATGCAAGTTTGGTTCAAAATAATTAGGTCAATAGATACAATACACTATAGCACTTGCAAAGCAGGCACCGGAACCACTGGGTAAATCCCCAGAGACACTGAAAGTGTGGGAACCATAATGTATAATGGGTAATGTGAACCAGGCGGAAAACGTTCAAGAGAGAAGCGCAGTTAGGGAGAGGATGTGGGGAAGGGAAGAGAAAGGAAAAAAAGAACAAAAAAGTAGGAAAAAATGGAAACAGTCATTGTAAATGGAGAGAATTGGGAAGGTTTTATATCTTGATACTGCTTGTGCTGTATATTAAGGTACAGTAATGAGGCAAAATATATTCTCAACAATTTTCAGTGTGGGTATTCATTTTTAAGGACTAACTATTGTGTTAATGTCTAGTAATTTTAATAAAAAATGAAAAATATGTATTAAGTGGATTTGCAAGATTTCTGATATCAGCTATAATTCTAGTCTAAGCGATTCAAATGTAATATTTCTTTACTATTGTTTCGTACATTAGTTAATAAAATGATTTAAAAGGAAAGAATTCCCAAAAAATATTAGACATTAAATTACAGGGACACTGTAGTGGTTAGGTTTTTTTTTTTTCCTTTTTCAGCACTATAAAGGAATAAAACTAAGATTTAGAAACACATTGCAAAAAGCCAGGAAAATAGTAAATATTTCTTGGTTAGCTGAAGTTTGAAAACCTTCGTTCATTGTTACATTTTTCGTGGCTTTTTATGTTCAATAAATCATCAAATTCCTTTATTCCTTTACATATTTGTACAATAATTCATAGTGATTAACATTTTCCTTCAGAGGTATAAATAATATTCATTGCAATAGTTACAGCAAGTTATGAAACACAAAGCAACTGATTCTTGGCAGGTACAACAGTAACAAAATGGTTCTGAGACAAGAAACTATTCAAATAAGGAGGGATTAAAGAAACGAAAGCATTCCCGCTAGTGGAAATGTAATGGTGATCATAGAATGAAACAACCAGGCAAAGGAAATACACGGAACAGCATTTTGGATCTAATGAACAGCAGAGAGGAAGAGCCCACATGTAAGATACTCCCGTATCTTACGTATTTCAGTGGCAACAAGTCAGTGGTTTTCTCTGTGGAAGGTTATTAATTATCAGGGTCAAAAAAAAGGAAAAAAGAAGAAAAGAAAAATGAACCTTTGGTATTAAATACCAATTAATTGAGAAACTGATTTACCAAATAATAACCTCGCTGATGTGATAAGGCTTATAAAGATATAATGTGTTAATTTCAGCGCACAGACTACTTTCAGTTCAGAAGGAGGAGGAAAGGAAGGGGGTAAGACAAGGAAGAAACAGAACCCACAGTGGAGCAAGAGACAGCTGGAAAGTGGCTTCTAAAATGTCACGATTGGTGGTGCTCCGCTGTGCCTCAGGGCTGGGGCTGTGCGGAGTCCAGAAGAGCCCGTGGCTGCCCGCGCAGCACCCGTGTCCCCGCACACGTGTCCAGAAGCACCTGACTGTCGGGGCGGCCATCCCTGCCCGGTGCTCACGGGAGCGGGGCTGAGTCCAGGAAATTCTAATACAGCTGCAGCAGCCTCACTTTCAGAATATTGTCTTAGGAAGGACGCATAACCCAACTGTAGCTCATTTAGAAACGAGAAATCCTCTCGAATCTCCTAGGAAAGGGTCTCCCGCCTTTGGGACAAGACACCGTCTTCTTCAGTGAGGCATTATTTCATCAAAATATAACTACCAGCCTGGCCCAAGCTACTTTCCTACAGTAAATGTTAGCGTGAAAATCAGTATATTGACAGGGTGAGAAATGAATCATGGGAAGAAAAGAAAGGGGTCTGTGGTGAGACCTTAGCACCCCTCAGTCATCTAACGCGTGGGTTGCTACTGACCAGCCACAGGATGCTGAAGAACCTGGGCCTCAGTTTCCTCAATTATCCGGTGATGGAAATGGGGTTTTCATTTGACCCATCACAAACCCTTCAGCCCACCGTCGTCCCGCGGTTTTCATGCCGTACAAATTATTTTACTGATGTTACTGGTCATTTCTTGGTGCTGAAAACGCACAACTCTGAGAACGCAAACTTCCATGCGCTCGAATGTGAATTTTTTTTTCAGCGTAATTGATAGAAACCAAGTTTTAAAACTTTCCTAGGATCAAGCTATTAAAGACACTTCAAATGTTGCAAGCTGCTACGTGCCCTGTGTTGATACAGTATGAGAAATACGTAAGAAAACGAGTGTCAAGATATGAAATTTAATTCCCAGTATCCCTGTCATTACATTGATGACAATTAGAAGAGATGGATTCCTTTTTCTTTCCTTTTTGAGGGGCCATTATATTTTCATATTGAAGTTGGTGAATTTCGTTCTACTCTAACTACATTTTTAAAACTTCAGCTTCAATAAAATGAAATGGATGTTTTTTAGTCAACAGGGGACCCTTCTCTGCGCTCCCCAGGGAGCTTCCCTCACCGCCTCACTCTGAACTCAAAGCCTCTGTTTTTGAGCCTTTTTCCTTAGTCTGGTTGGCCTGGCTTGTTTTCTTGGTCAATCTTTTATTAACACTTATTTTTGAGGACAAATGGAAATAGGTAGGGATCCTTATGGTAAATGGGATCTAAGATCTCCAGGCCCTCTTTGCACTCATGCATTTCTGAGAAGTACACATTTTTTCCAACAAAATGTTTTCTGTTTTCAGAAATAACTGCTAGTGTTTCCAAGTTATTGATAGAAAAGAAAGTCAGTAGGCTGGGGATGTAGCTCAGTGGTGGGTCTCTGGGACTGAAAAAAAAAAAAGAGTATTCTTTAGTCCTTATCAGCAGCTTTCTTTTGAATAGGGAGCAGTGATTTTTCAGATAACCTGGATATTCCCCATCGGACCAGCATCTAATCCATTTCAGTGTTTCAAATGTCCTCATGAGACAGTTAACCATTTCTGACATAGAATCACCTACCAAGAAGAGAATGGATGATTTCTTCCAAATTCCTTTTCTAAGTTTACATTTCTACAAATCAAATTGAATACATCAGAAAGTCTATGTTCTTTTCCTTCATATAAGTCAAATATTTGATGTCTCTGTAATACACAAGGCACTATATTTTTATTTTGTGTAAGAACTAAACCAGAAAACTAAAAGGTAGAAAAAGTTATAGCCAGAAATCTAAGCCTAAGTAGAAACATCACCCAAGAAACCAGGACAAGTAAAGTGAAAGAGGTAATAAGAGAAAAGGATGTGGGTAAATCCTGCAATGCACAGCTGAGGTCACGTAATGGCAAAGTTAAACGCTTTCGACTATTAATAAAACTTGTTTGGAAACATGTTTCCAAATGGCTTAGAATTTTAAAAGTTGGGGTTGAACAGATGACTTGGCAATCATTAATAAAACTAATATTCCCATTGAATGCATTTTGAAAAACATGTAAATTCTCTTTTGGTCATAATGATTCTAACATCACAGACAAGATACTGTCTCTTCTCCAGAGTCATTTTTTTTAGTAGGAGACCAACCGCCATTTTTATTCCTCTGCCTTATTCCTTCCGCCCTTCTCTTTTTCATGAATACCTCTTCCCATAGTATACTTGTTGCTATCTAATTATAGGTTCTTTAGTCTGCAAGATTTTCAGAATTAACTCATCATATGAGACCTGGACCTGTGGACTGTTCCTCCAAAGGTCTATTTCCATCTGAACTGGACTCTCTGGTTTGTCTCACTTACCTGGACATTCCTGAGCTATAATGTTCTTTCTCTTCTCCCACTTTTCATGTCCAGAGTCTCTGCTTCAGTCTTCCTGTCTATAGGCCCACCCTCTTCACCTAATAGTAGTACTCTCCTTTTAGAATCAACCAGGTCCTTTCAGGCCATTTTGTACAAGGCATCAGATATTCTAGATTTTGGATTTCCAGACAAAATGTTCCAGTATTGTACCTGGCTCCTTCCTTAAAAATTAATTCATCCAGCAGCAGTCCAAACTTTTTCTTGGGATCTGCTCACCCCCCTTTTGGTCTAAGTAGTCTGAGTGCATCTCTGTCCTAAACCCAAGGGTATGGAGGGTGGAATCCAAGGTCTCCTGTTTCCACAGTGCCCATCAGAGAAAATATTAAGATTTCTCCTGGAAGTCCTATCATAGTGGCTTACTTTTTGGTTAAATTTGAATGTGAGCAGCTATGCCTGAAGTAGGCTTAATCATATTTGCAGGTCACAAGGAAAGAGAAGAAAGTAAGACCTATGTTCTAAATATAAGATCCTACGCCTCACTTCATGAAAAGCCTAAAAACAGCTACAATGCTGAATAAAAATTACTCTCTCCTACCTGATCAAATATACTTCTTTACTGACCAACAGGGGCAGGTTCCAAGCCTCCCATGTCTGTGATGGAGCACAGCTGGAGAAAAGATAACACATTGGTCTGTCTGCTTCTCTTCTCTGTCTTCCTGCTCATCCAGGTCCCACCCAGGCCCCCCGCACAAAGCTCATCCTTGGATTCAGAGAAGCCAAGTGGCCGTTCGGTCCACCTCGAGAGGATGGACTCGAGGAAAAAGCCCGTGCTGCTCCCCAAACTAGGCTGGACATTCAGGAGCCTAGAGTGCAGAGTGTGGTCCAGAGGACGCAAGACGACTCTAGGCAGCGTGTCCCATTGGCCCCTGCGGAGGGGCACTGCTGGGTGGGAACTGAGGAAGGTCTCTGTGGGGTGCATTTCCAGCAGAGGAACCCTTCAGCTTGGATCTACAGCTGGCACCGGCAACCATCTGGCAGTGGTGTGTGTTAGAATAAACCCAGCACGGCAGAGGAGACCAGAGCCAGCCTGAGAGGGGCGGGCCTGGGTTACGGCTGAGTCATGTGGGTGTCCTCATAAATCACACCGAAAACCCACCTTACTTTTGAACTTTCTCGTTATATGAACTGATTGAGTTGTTGGCCAGCCAGTTTGAGATGAGATTCCTGTCCCTTGCAGGCTGACAGGATTGTGTCTGATAGTTTCCTGTGACGACTCGAGTCTGGGACGCACCTCCTTCTAGCTTGCTCTTCACCAGTCTCTGGAAATGACTTTCCCAGTACCTCCACCCTACTCTGTGCAGGGAGAGACTGTCCAGTGCTGTTTCCTCCTTAGCAGCCCCATTTTGCCTAGGGACTAGCCAGCTTCAGAGCTATACTTTCCTAAAGTGCAAAGAAGATGAGCTATAAACTACCAAACAAAAGTCCATTCTTGGAAGTACTGTTAAAGTTATAATACCCAACAGATGAGTTAGCTTAAAATATGCTTTGTATATGGATGGAGAGGCCACAGTGTAGTGAACTCTTGAAAGCATCAATTTATCAGTTTTTTTCAGCAAGAGGAGTTGGCATATATGGGTAGGTGGTGCTTCTACGAAGCCGATTCTTGTGCTTGTCAATAGGCTGCATTCAGAATCTTAGGATGGACCCGTGTGCTGCATCAGTTCGGGTCACTGGTGGCCTGAACAATTTAATGACAGTAAATAAAGGTTCACCTCTTAAGTATGGCCACCTAGCAGAGACCATGAGCCTCAGAAGTTAACTTCTTGTGGTCATATGGAACTTTCTAACCATAAAGGGAAGAGCATGAATGACTTTATCAATTTTCATTGCTATATCACCATTTCCCTTATGAAATTATGTGGTAATTAAATATATGGCTTTTCATATCCAGAAAAGTATTCAGGATCAGAATACATATACATTCATGTAGGCTTTTAAAAATATCATTCCAGCCTTTTCTGCTTTTATCCCAGCAATGACTCAGTCCCCCTCGCCCCCATGACTTCCAGCTCCTGTGGAGGGACAGCGGGTCTGTTCCACATGTACAACATGTCCTCAGCATATGTGTCACTGGCTCGGAAGACAGTGGACAGGAAGGTGGCAGAGCATCAATGGAGGCAGTGTGCAGAGGGACAGAGAGGAGCGGCAAGAGCGTCACAAGGGCTCACACAGCCCAGTGATGCCCACAGCTTGAATGCAGCCTGCTTCCTGGAAGCAGCGCCCCCACGCGCACTGGAGGCCTGTCTTTCTGCCCATAGGGTCTAAGAGAGACTCCCCATAGCATAAATTATAGGCATCTTCCTCTGTAAGCTGGCTCAAGTAGACTTTGACTATCTTCAATTGAAATTCTAAACTAAAATACATAATTTTTAGGAGACGATCCTCTCACTCGTGTATAGTTCTGGATAAACTTAAAGCCCTTTGTACCTTTTGTGTTTTTGCACTGAGCACATCCAGGAATTCTGCGATTACTGTCACTTAAGTGATAATTTGCTTTTCTGCTACATAAAAAGTTTTATTTAAGGTAGTCATTATGACTGAGGGTAATGTGAAGGGTGCAATTTGCAATGTTCTTGGAATTTTAACATATGTCTTCCCTGAATTTCTCACCAATAATAAGATTTCTAATCAATTATGAACATGTAGTGGCTGAAATCATCAGCACATTTGGAAATATTGAACTTTACCTCTTGATTTTAATAGTCTTTATTTTGATTCTAGATTATGTTGCTTTGTTCTTCAGAAAAAGAAAAAACATTTTTTATCTTCTTATTTTTAAGCTTGATTTGTCTATGGAGATGCTTTTATTAAAAAGAGAAACACTTTCTGAAATACTGCCCTGCCGTGCAGACACTGGGTCCGTTAGGCAGTTGCTACTGCAGTAAAGCTACACAGATTGGGCACCTTAAAACACAGAATTGTATTCCCAGTGCTGCAGGCCAGAGGTCTGAAACCAGCATGAGAGAGGGGCTGGTTTCCGCTGGCCCTTCTCTTCTGGGCTTAGAGATACCAGCTGTCCATCCCCTGAATCATGACATCCTCTGTACCTGCCTGTGTAAGCATCCTCTCCTTGTAAGGATATCAGTCATTCTAACATTTCACCTGGAGGATCCTGTCTTCTAACACCCTCACATTGTGAGGTTCTGAGGATCAGAACTTCAACATGTGGATTTTCAGGTACCACGATTAATCACATAACAACATCCAACTAGCAGTTTTTCAGTACTTCATAAGAATTGTTCTAAGGGATGAGAAGAACTGAAAAAGAAAAGCCCTCTCACCCTCATAATGCTTCAGATCTTGATAGGGGGTGTATTATCCGGAATGCTATGCAAGCCTCTCTGAGAGAGTCCTCAGGACAGAGTCGAGAGAAGTCTCTTCCCACACGAGAGGCCAAAGGCAGTCAGCTGAGGCCTGCAGGCTGCTTTTCCATCTGACCTAGTGCTTCCTCACTGTGCCAGAATCGAGTTGCTTCTCCAGCGCATACTCTCCTGTACCTCACAACCAGTGGGGAGGAGCGGGAAGCGCACATTCCTTAAGGGGAGGACCTGGAAGTCCCATATAATATTTCTGCTCATATCCCCTTGATCAAAAAGAAGTCATAAACCCCCAGCTGGCTACAGCAAGGCTGACAATGGTGTCCTTAAACTGAGTAGGGGCCTCGCTGAAACATGGACTACACTTAAGGGGAAAATAAACATTGGCGGACATCTAGGAAGAGAAGCCAGAAGAGGCCATGATTCTATGTGCAGAAAGGCTCTGCGTATAGAAGCAGCAAGGCTGTGATAGAGAGAGATGGGAAGAAATGGAGATGTGTAGAAAAACGGAAACCAGAAATGGAACGACCAGAGAGAGGACAAACGCGGAAGAAGCTGTTTGTACCCTCTACACATTTGAGGTTCAACTCTGCTCCTTGTTGTTACGGAAGTATTTTCTTATTCTTTCTTTTTAAGATCCTAAATTGCTTATGAATTCAGGTTTGAGTTTCCTTTCAAAGTGGCTCTCCTATTTACACGGCCTACTTACCTGCCAAGCAAGAACTGGCTTTCAACCAACAACTCAGGAAATCAGGTTTATTCTCACTGTAAAATAATTGCTATAATAGCAAGTGGGAAGGAAGACAGCACTGCAATTGCTTGATAATATACATTCTCGCTTTAACTGTGTAACTACAAAAGAAAAAAGTGTATGAGAAAGAGAAGTTTATACAAAAGGTCTTGAAAGTTATAGATACAATTTGTCAAATCTGGTAAACCTTCCTATTCTTTAGTAAATCATCCATTTAGAGAATATTCCTCATAGAAAGGATTATCATGGTTAGAAATTGCTATACAGGGACTGTGTAGTTTTTGGGCAATCAAATTTCCCTATATAGTGTGATCAATATGTGCAAAACATTCCCAACAAAAATTTTGCTCTTCTGGTAGGTGCAAAAGCTGTAAAACTCAGATAATCTTGCAAACATTTAAAAGGAAAACTTGTTTGTTGTATATACTTCCTAGACAGGTTTATAAATGACAGTTCCTAAAGTATTATAGCTCTTAAAAATCTGGAATTTAACATTTTGCTCAGTCTGTTGGTGACTACTGTTAGGAATAACTCAGCAGGGGTGGTTAGAGTTCACCTGTGTGTGCTGGGAGCTGCCTCAGTTTCATCTGGGAAACTATTTTTGCTGAAATGGAAATGCAGCACTCTGGCTAGAGGGTAAATCGAGGCACCTTTCTCTCCAGTAGGAATGAGAAGTGGGCTTTGTAGTTACTTCCCACTAGGACCTTTCACTCTACCACTGGATGGATTCACCTGGAAGACTAGTCCCTGACTGACAGCGGGTCAATTTAAAACTCCCCTGGGAATTTAACTCTTGAATAAAGTGAAAAGGATATTGTTTTTTGTAGAATTTACTAATTTGTCCATTGTTATTCTACTCATTGAGCCTGTGCCTAAGTCTCCAAAGATAAAAAAATCTCCAAAGATAAGAAATGTTATGAAATCATATATTATATACTATATTCCACAAACTCAGCTGATTTGATTTCCATTATTTTCCAAGAAAAAAGGCCTTAACTTACTAACCTTCTGTCTACTGTTTTATGAATTTATCATATTTAATTATGACTCAAAAATGAGAGAAAAACTCAATGACAACCTTAAACTTATGAAATAATTTATGTAGGAACCATCAAATGGAAAAACTGACAAAGAGAAAAAGAGAATAGAGTTATTTCAAAGTTTCCTCACATTTAAAAAAAAATCTTCTTAAATTATGGTAATTGTTCCTAGAAATAAAGACAAAGTCATCAAAAATTGCAGAAAAAATAGTTCGGTTTCATTAATAAAGAGATAAAGGACTAGAGACACATTTTTTCTGTAAAACTGAAACTGATTTAAAATGTCAAAACTGTCAAAGGATGAAGTGATGAGCATTTTCACAAACTGCCACAGGGTGTTGAAGTGGGTACAGGTTCTCAGGAAAGCAATCTGGCAATATGTAACAAGAGCCATCAAAATACTCATCTCGTGCGAGACAGGAAAGTAGAGCTGCTCTAAAAGCTACAGAATAAAGGAGATATTGCATTAATAGAACATTTACAGTTGGGAGGAAAGCAGGGGACGCGGAAGTCCATGGAGGGGAAAGTTTAAGAGAATCAGAAGTCATTACCCAAGATTCACCGCGGGTGTGGGTGGATAACCACCGCAGGAAGAAGCTGGGCTGAGGCGGATTAGACATTTCCCAAAGGTGATTAGCAGGAAATCGCAGGAAGCCCTTGTCCCTGAGGATATGCAGCCAGTCACCTGGTGGCATGTCTGGGGCCGCTGTCCCTAAGCAAGGCCAGCCACCAGGAGCCAGGCCTGGATGCCAAGCGGAGCAGAGTCAGGACAACATGGAACCTGTGCTTTCCCTACAACAAGGACGACAAAGTAAAGGAGGCCGCTGCCTGGTTTTCAAGCTCAGATCTTGCACAGGGTCCTCCTTTGGCCAGCTCAGTCTCTCAGCTGCACAGAAAGGCATTCTGGGAAACATAGTCCTGGATTTACTTGAGTGGAAAATAGAACAATGGAACACTGATGTCTCTTGATATTGTGGTCCCATTCACATTCAGGAATTGATCCTTATGAAGTCAAAAATATAATCAAAGATTAAATAAAACTCTAACTATTGTTGCCATGGTTAAAGCAGAACACCGGAAACAAATGAATTTCCCAATAGGAAAATAAACAGGTAAAATACAGACAAGATTTTCATAAATTTTAAAAAAATTACTACTAATTAATAACATGGTGATATCCTCATGATGTAGAAGTTTAAAAGCCCCACCAAAGCATACTGACATTAGTATATAGTTTTGGAAATACGTTTATAGATTTAATTTTATCTTTTATATTTCCTTATAATCCCTATTCGTACTTCACAAAGGAGAAAAGTCACCTTTTAAATATAAGGATCAATGGCTGGGGATTTAGCTCAGTGGTTCCGGCGCTTGTCTTGCGAGAGCAAGGATCCAGGTTTGATCTCCAGTAACCACATACAACATTACTGGATATGGAGACGCACGCCCACCAGCAATCAGAACGACATATCACACACAACTGCCTATTTTTTTCACATATGCCCTGGTTTTAAGCTGTCTCAGGAACAGCAAAATTGAGTCTCCTTTTGCCTTCAAATGCCATTGAAAGTTCTCATCTTAGGGAGCTCCTTGAGTGAGTAAGGCTGGTGATGTCGGGCCATGGTGCTCACTGACTCACCTTCTCCATCCAGCAAACGTGGGAGACAGACCCGCGCATGCGTGGGACCTGTCGGATCCTGCCCTCTCTTGGATGGGGCATGACCAGGCAGCTGAAGCAATGATGGGCTCACTTGCAGCAGAACAGCAGGAAGACAATGGCACTGCCACCTACGACTAACCAGGCTTCGCATCTGGGAGGCGGGCTCATTCTTTGGGGGCTAAGAAAAAATTTTGTATATAATCAAAGTGAAGCTTTTTAATTAGCTTTATTCAGAAAGTAGAATAAACACGTGGACCTACTTTTACAAAACGCACTTTGAGAACTTTCTAGAAGATAATCTTCCGAATATCTTCAATGAAAAACTTGTAACGCTGTTCCGTGATTGCTGCATTTGATCTCACCAGCAAATACGAATTCCAGTGAGAGCAGTGAGACCAACAGCTTTAGGAGTGGAACTGAGTAGTTCAGCCTATTCTATGCAACCCCAAGCTTTAGAGCAAGTGACACTTTCTGCGTGACAGGTCTCTTTTTTAGATTCTGAAACTGACAGTTATTTTGTTTGATTTTGTGATTATGATAATGTTGGTACTGGGCCGTGGTTCTGGCGTCTGCCTCGCAAGCGAAAGGTCCCGAGTTCCATCCCTGGTAACTACATACCACAATGCTGGGCGTGGTGGCTCACGCCTATAATCCCAGCACTTGGGAGGCAGAGGCAGGAGGATTGCTGAGTTTGAGGCTGGCCTAGGTTACATAGTACCTCAAAAAAAAAAAAAAAAAAAAAAGAATTTTGGTACCACCTT